>JAWDEX010000016.1:5117862-5175550 GCA_035221805.1 Trichilia hirta
CCCCCCCCCCCCCCCCCCCCCCATTAAAAAAAAATTAAATTATATAAGATAATTTTACTTAGTTCTCCGTCTGGATTATTTATTATATTTGATATTAGAACAACTTTGCAATCCATGCACTTATCGATATTAATAAATAATATTGCTGTGATATCCCACAGAAATGTATTTTAAATTATAAAATCCAAAAACAAATTTGAAAATAAACTCTTGACATAATACATAGACATGTTTTTTTTTAGGTTGTAAATTCAAAAATAAATTCTTAACAACTGTATTTAAATCAGACAATTTCTACCTAGTGTTGAAATTGGAATGAGCCTATATTGTATACGACCTTTAACTTCTCCAATTCTTTGTCGTGGACATTAGTCTTCTTTGCAAATTCATAATGTCCACATATTGATATACCAAGTCAAATATATGAAAATTAAACTTTATCTATCATAAAGTGGATCCTACTTTACCAACCACAAGACTATAGTGGAAGAAAATCATTCACTACAGTGGATGAACTTGAAAGTTGTGACAAGAATATAAGAGGAGAGAGCAGCTTGAAGAAATATGTGAGTGTTTGGAATATGTATAATAATAATAATCATGGTATATATGAGCTTAATGGGTTTACAAAACTTAATATGGATTGCAAAGTTTACAGGGGATTTAAAATTTTATTATTTAAATAATAAATTTTACAAAAATGATATATACACTTCACAATTTAATCAATTCCATAAAAATACACTTAGATTTTATACTAGAATTGTTCTGTCTCTTAAATTTTAAAAGAGTATAACATTTTTTGTGAAGTAAGAAAAATTATCTTCAATACAAAAAAATTAACATTAATAAGTAAACAAGTATAATAATTCTTTCATTTACTAATTATTATAATAAAATAATTTTAAAAACTATCAAAATTAATAGTAAATAAATAAAATCAACTAAATTTTATGTAAAAAAATTTCTGCCAATAACTAAATAAATATAATAATTCTTTTATTTACTAATTACTATTATAAAACAATTTAAATAATTTTATTTATTTATTTATTTTAAAAGGGATGATGTTGGTGGTGTTGACGGATAGGTTAATGAGGAAGGGATGGTAGCTAGCGGGGATGTTGGTGGAAATGGGAAAAAGGGTGTTTAAGTTCATTTTTTGTTATTTTAATAAAAAAATATAATTTTACTTTTATTTATTTTTAAATTTTAAATATTATTATATTCATGTCAAAAAATATATTTTTTCAGTTATAAAAAAATATTTAATAATTAATTAAAAATAATTTGTTAAAAATTTTGTATAATATTTAAATTATAGTGTTGGTGAATTTTATACAAAATTTGTTAATAATAATAAATATAATAAATTTTATTAATATTATAAAAGTTATATATGTTAGTTATAATTTTTATCATAGTCTAATTATTTTATCTTAAAAAATAATATAAATATACTAGTACTATGATATTATTATAACAAAAATTTATTTCTTTTAAATTTTATCTCTTTATAAAAAATTTTAAAAATAAATTATGTTATAAGAAAAAAAATACTTACAGAAAAAATATATTTAACTTACACTCATTTGAGAATAAAATTTTAAAAAATTATTAAATAAATAATTTATTAGTATTAAATAAATAAATTAATATAATATAATTATCCAAATAGTAAATTTATCATAAATAAATTTAAGGGTTAAAAGCCCTAAATAGATTTACCTGTCTTCAAATTAATACTCTATTTAAATAATAAATTTAAATATGAATGTTAAATTATTAAAAGTATATATGTAATTTACTGAATTTAACGGAATTTTAACCTCTTATATTATAAATCCCATTACCGTTTGCACCGTTTATGGTATTGATATGTACCAATTATGGCGTTAGCTTGTAAAGATAAGGCTACTTTATTTTTCTAAAAAACAAAGAAAGTATATTTTACAATTTGAATAATCTTAAATATATTTCATTTCTGTGTAGCTAGCAATAAAATAAATATATTTTAATTATAAGTAACAATAATTAATTCATTTAGCAACAATTTGCATTATTTATTAAATTAAAATAACTAAACTAAATTATAAAACTATATTTTTAATATATTAGAACAATCAATTATAAAAATAATATTTTATATTATTTACAAACGCTATTGCAATCTATTTTACCGATCTGATCTAGCAAGAATCCTCGCGATATGGCAGAAATCATGCCCCCTCTTCCTAACATTTCCCAAGTAACGCCCGTACAACCGTAAGAAATTTATTAACCAACCTGGGATATGCAGAGTAAACTATAGTCCTTATTATTCACCCAACTTAAATGAAACATGATCCCACTCCTCGCTCTACGGGAAATGGAACAGATGATGGCAAACACTCGGCTCTCCCGATACTAGATGATACCAGATGCTCCATTAATATGGTTGTAGATACATATAATCAAAACCAATAAGATCAAAAGTAATCAATTAAAACTTTAACTCACAAATTCTGCAGCCAGCGTATGCACTATGCCAAACTTCAATGAACATTAAACTAAAAAACTATAAACAGTTCTAGAACTGACTTTTGTATGCCTCGGGCTTGGCAAAAACAAATACTGCTAAAGTTTATATACTGCTACAAACTCCTGGATCCTAGTAGAGTTAGCATTATGTTATGTTTATAGTGTAGTACACTTTCCAATTTACCTTCTCATCCTCATGTCTGTTGAGATCCATATTAGATTTGACAATCAAACCAATCAACAAAATGTCTTTGGATAACTAATCCTATTTCTCCTCAAACACTCAAGAAAGTATACCTACAAAAGCAAAAGGTTACATACTTCCAAATAAGTATTTGCATTTATATCACCCTAGCTCTACCCATTAAACCATTACTTCTCAAATCATTACCTGAAGCAGATAGACTTATACAGCACATAAACAAATTGAAGTACAGCTCCTTGACATTTTTTGAGCGATGTTTTACTCTGTTTATTCCAGAACAGAGCAATCCAAACAAAGGATGCTCACTCCTTAAGTATTTGGAAAGTCATGGCTAAATATTTAACATATAACCAATTCTTTTTACCCACCTAAAATTATGGTTATCTTAAAACCCTAATTGTATCAAAATGAAACCAAAAACATTAAAAAAAAAGATCAGCAAACATAAGCTTCTAAAGTCACGTCATTTCCTCCTAAAACATTCATTTGAGCCATCCAAATATAAACCTAAGTAAGTTCGTTCAATAATAGGCAACTATCAGATCCATTTAAACCAAATAGAATCGATCAATAACAAGTCTCAATAGAAGCAAAAAGTTCCAAATCCATTAAACTGAAATAAGAATAACAAAAGCGTCGAATACTACTTATAATAATAGTAAATCATTCAAAGCTGTAACAAAAAGTCATAAAATTTCTAATAGCCATAACCTAAGCAGCCAGTACAACTGCCCCACCAACTTCCTTAATTTTCTTCTCTGCAGTCTTCGAGACAAGTTTGGCCTTCACCACAACAGGCCGATTCTCAGGCAAAACACCCTTACCCAAGACCTTAAAGTAACCAAATTGAGTCACATCGATCAATGGGACGCTGTCTTTGGAGGCCTTACTTTTGACTTCCTCGGGTACCATCGACCAAAGTTTATCGATGTTCACAATAGGACAGTAAAATTTGTTTCGCAGTTTGTGGAAATACCTCATACCGACTTTACCGAAATAACCAGGATGGTACTTGTCGAACAGGATCCTGTGGTGGTGCATGCCTCCGGCGTTACCGCGTCCTCCAGGGTGCTTTCTGTGCTTCCCGATACGACCGTGACCGGCGCTGACGTGTCCTCTCTTCTTACGGTTCTTCTTGAATCGGGTAGTCATCTTCTTTTCCTAGCTCTCACCTCGAGTCTTGAGTCTGCTGAGTACGCAAAGCTGGGAAAATGCGATTAGGGTTTTCAACTTCATATAGTGAAGGGTGATTGCGGTTTTACAATTTTGCCCTGCTGTTATTTCATTCTATGCTTCTTTTTTATCCCCCTACTTCTACTACCTAGCTTGCTTGTCGGTCCCTTAAAATTTTTCTGGGTATATAGATTTTCCTTTTGTTAAATTTTATTTAGACTATAGTTAATAAAAATTTGTAGAGCATATTTTCACGCATTGTAATATATATATATATATATATATATATATATATGATTTTAAAAAAATTTAAACCACGTATATATTATAAGAGAATTATTGATAATTTATAAAGAGAGAGACAAAAAATAATTAACTAAATTTATTATAATTATAATTTGATTTAGTTAAGAGTAAATATTTTTAGAAAAAGTTTTATATACATCCTTTCCATGGGATAAGACGACGAAGAATTTACCGTATTGACATTTATTAATCTCATGTGAAACCGATACTTACAAAAGTTTAAGTTTTCCTTTTGATACGACAAGAGGAGTGTATGTTTTCAAAAACCATATGGAAATTGACACAAATCTCCACTCTATTTTCATTTTTTCATAAGATTAAACGTTTATTTGTCAGCTAAATATATTAAAATATCTGAAATAATTTTATTTTTCTCAATAATATTATTATTTTATTTGTAAGCTAATAACTCTAACTAATAAGTTATTGTAATAACAAAAATATTGCAATATTTAAAATAATTTTATTTAATTTTTTTAAAATTATTTGTTTATTAGAATTGATAGCTCACAAATAGAAGAATAATAAAATAAATAAATAAAACTAAGAACATATTAAAAATACTTCAAAAAAAATTTTATTTCATAAATTAAATAAAAGTAGTAAAAATATATATTTTTTTTATATTAAATAGAAGCAAGTTTAGTGACATATATTTTTATTTTCTTTGAAATATATAAAAGCAGTCATAATAATAAAACACAACTTTAATTACCAACAAAATAAAATCTAGAAGAATAAAGTACAAATATTCTTATCTTTATATTAAATATCTGAAATAATTTTATTTTACTTTCTTTTTAAAAAATTATTTGTTTATTAGAATTGATAGCTCACAAAAAGAATAATAATAACATAAATAAAAAAAAAACTAAGAACATATTAGAAATACTTTCAAAATAAATTTTATTTCATAAATTAAATAAAAGTAGTACAAATATTTTTATTTTTACATTAAATAGAAGCAAGTTTAAGCGATATATATTTTTATTTTTCTTTGAAATATATAAAAGTAATCATAATAATAAAACACAATTTTAATTACCAACAAAATAAAACCTAAAAAAATTAAGTACAAATATACTTATCTTTATATTAAATAGTAGTAACTTTTAATGACATAAATAGAAATATATTTTTTATTTTCTTTAAAACAGATAAAAGCAATTATAATAATAAAGAATAATTCTAATAGTTTAATCAACATATTAGAAAATTTAGCAGCAAACACTCTGGCACGCGAATGATTTACTTTGTACACATTCACTGCTTAACTTTAGCACGCCAACAACATTAATATCACATTGCTCCTCGATCAGAAGTAATAATATCATTTCACGACTGGCCAACTCAATATCTGCAACAACATGCATATTAAATCCCTATTACTATATCATGAACTTACAACTCCTTCAGTTTCTCATTTGTCACAAATTGCATTATTGCAACTTAACGTCAATGGCAAAGTCAAATAATAATACAAGAAGATGCAACAGATCGGTTTACAAAGTCTCAAGGCTACTAGACATCATGACTTCAAGCAGTTCACGTGTATTATAATCTCTAGACACTGGCAGAGCTCTAGTGATTCAAGAAATGCTATGTTCACAGCAACGCCGTTACACTAACTACCATGGCCTCTTTGAACCAAGAGGAATATTATTGGACCCTGAAATGAGGGCTCGATTTGCAAAGCCTCCCCTTCCTCTGGAGCGGAAGTTTCCCCCAAAACCTGTATGACAAAAACAAATATGCACTATCATCCCAGGATACACCATTTAACGCACTCAAATGCAAGTAGGAAAACAGTAAATCACCTCGAAAACTAGAAACACTGGAATGGGCCAAAGCTGACAACGCGGGACACACAATCTGCCCTGCTTCTTGCAAGATCTTGATGAGATCCCTAGCAAACTTTGCATTGGAATGAGTAAAAAATGTAAAAGCATTTCCTTTGGCCCCTGCACGACCAGTTCGCCCAATCCTGTGAACATAATCCTCAAGGCTGGATGGAAAATCGTAATTGATCACACATTTTATGTCCTTCACATCTACAACCAGCAGAAATAGAAGTTAGGCCAGCACAACAGATATGGTTTGTTCAACAGATAAAAAATTAGAGAAAACATAGTCTACAAGGCAGATCAGACTAATTGAGCACAGATAAAGTTTGCTTGGCAAGAAGCTTGGTTAACATCATTTGCACACGAAATTAACCAACCCAGACTTTGAGCTGAATTCAGCTTGCCTGGGATTAGAATAACAAAAAGCTGAGTCAAAGGAACTTATAAAACAAGTTAGCCACGCATGAGCAATCAATCACATGGCTTCGTTCTCATTCATGGCCATAAACAAAGACAACCCACCCCTCTCATCCCTGCACCCCGAAGATCTGAGTGGTCAAATTTAAGATAAGAAGTTTATCAGATAAATGTGCCCACCTTAACCTTGCAGGGATAAGGAACAGCTCCACCACCACCACCATTTAAAAACACAATATAGTATGATCACATGTGAGTCAACCAGGCTGCCACAAGAAACCAGCTCCATAACTGTGGATGGGCAGCATTTTCAACTATGTTACTTAGACACTTGATGGCAGGAGCCATGACATTTGGGCTAATCGAGCAGAGAATACAACCTCACACATAAGCTGGCTTTCTAGATTATCTCAAGGCTCACCCGCAAAAGGAGAAAGCAACTTCCCTGACCTACAGAGGATTGCATAGTATCTCGGTACACTTCTCCATAAATCTTGAGACTATCATCTCAGACATATCAATCTAATGTGCTCCCAGTGTCCATGTAACATAAGCTGTAAGACTAAGGTAGTATTACAGTAATATCTCACAGGACATTCCAGTGAATAAGAGAAGTCAATATCCCTCTCATCCAACCTGTAAATCCCTTAAAAGTCACGCTTATAGGTTAATAAAAAACAACATTCAGTAGCCATTATCCTCTTTGGACCCAAACCACAAATTATACTCTCAGGAAACTGGACAGCAGCCCGGCAACTCGCTTTCAAGACCTAGTAGATTAGACTTAAGACTTCTAATTCCTAACACACAGTGACCCTACCAAGACCCCGGGCAGCAACATCAGTAGCAGTCATTATTGGACTTCTTCCACTTTTAAATTCAGCCAGGACCCAGTCCCTTTCAGCCTGATTTTTATCACCATGAATGGACAGGGCTGGCCACCCATCCATTCTCAGTTGCCTGGTAACTTGGTCACATCCTTTTTTGGTCTCTGTGAATATCAGAATCCGACTTCCATTCATTACTTCTTTGAGCAATTTGATCAGCCTGCAAAAAATTTAACATGCTAATGAATCAAGACTAAATGAGTCAAAACATCAAGATTTTCTCCATTACCAATAGCAACCTGTTATACTTCTCTGCCTCAGTTACAACTTCAACAACTTGGTTTATAGCTTGGTTCGCTTTTAGATCTGGTGATCCAATGATTACCTAAATTCATCACCAATTACAAGGGACATGCTGAATAAATATTAACTAGCAAAAAATTCAAAGCAACTTTCAACAATAACACACACCAAAAAAAAAATATCATACAACATCGATTAAAACTATGACATAAACCTTATATGGATTGCGCAGAAACTGCCTTGCTAGAGTTTCAACCTCCCTTGGCCACGTGGCACTCCAATACAAAGTCTGTCGGTCTGGACGAATCTGTAATAAGAGCATACTTTTTATATTCATCTTCAAGCTTTTATAAGAAGGAATTGAACCATTATGATAGTAGTGTATCAGGTTAGTAGCCATAAATGAATGCTTGTAATAGTAGATACCATTACAAGAAGTTAATAATGAAATATTACCACGAAAATAAATACATAGACTCTGTAATACAAGAATACTTAGTGAGAAATATTAAAAAGGAAAAAATCTACTGCTGGTTTATTAAGAAGGTAGCAGCTGCACTCATCTACTGCTCATTTATTCAGTAGTTAGCAGCTGCAATCATGTGAAGAAGTGAATCTCTTTGAATTTTTAGTACAATGAAACGTTAAAGGATCTCCATGATAGAAAATTAACTGAGAAAAAGTTTTCAGCACAAATTAAAAATGTAACAACTATAGCTAATAAACATTAGAACAAATATGAAACAAACTAAGTCACTCTTTTGCTAAATTTACAGCATTATAGAGTATAGAAAGCTCATAAATTTTCTATGAAATTCTCCCATCATTATACAGTTTAAAAATTGAAGATACGAAAAATGAAAGAACCTGAGATACAATTTTCCTTATTTGAGGCTCAAATCCCATGTCCAGCATCCGATCAGCCTCATCCAATACAAGGTAAGTCACTCTTCTCAAGTTTGTATGTTGAGCTTCCAGCATATCTATCAGTCGACCAGGGGTCGCAATGACAATTTCAACACCTGGCATACAGGGAACCCATGACTTCCACGTAATTCAAAATTAAAAAACACAATTGATATTCTCAAAAGAAATTGAAAATACCTCGTTTGAGATCACGAATTTGTGGTCCCTTAGGAGAACCACCATATACGCAAGTACTTCTAATACTGGTCCTCAACCCAAATTTTAAAGCTTCTTCCTGAATTTGAACAGCCAATTCTCTAGTAGGTGCCAATACTAAAACGACAGGACCTTCACCTTGAACTGCATAACAGTAAAATAAATTAAAACTGAAACCAGAAAATAACACAAACAAAAATAGCAATAAATAAATAGATAAAGGGTAAGAAATTCTAACCCAATCTTGGTTGAGCACTAACGTGTACCAAAGCAGGCAACAGATACGCCAAAGTTTTTCCCGAACCTGTCTCCGCAATACCAATTAAATCTCTACCCTTTAAAGCCATAGGCCACCCCTGAGCCTGAATTGGAGTTGGCTCAACAAATCCTAATTTAGCAATCACCTCTAGGCAGTAATCTAACCCATCACAAATTACAATAATAATAAGCAAAAATAGCTAATCGATACTATTAAAAAAGATTTAACACTAAGAAAAATGCCAAAAACTACCTGGGAAATTTGCTTCTTGGAACATCCGAATTGGCTTCGGAACATCATGGCCTTCAACCGTAATATCACGCCTGGCACGATACATCGTAACCTCAGTCTCCGTCATTGACCGTATTGATGGGCTCTCCACGTAGAAATTCTTCTCAAACGGGACTAAATTTCCGAAATCCTGTCTCGGAAGTGATACGTTATCTAACTCATCCCTGTGACCGCCACCACCGCCATGCCTACCCCCTCTTACGCCGCCTCTATCACCAGCACGGCCTGAGGCAAAACCTCTTCCTCCACTACCTCTCCTATCTCCACCATGGCCGTTCGGTATTCCTCTACCACCACTGAATCCCCTCCCACGGCCTATATCGAATCTACCAACTGGTGGATACGGACCAGGAACAGGTCCGGGGCCTCTCCCCGGAAAGCTCGCTGGAGGAGGACCTCCGTAAGAAGCGTACTCCCCACGGCTCATCATTGGCGGCGGCCCCATTTGAGGGGTTTGGCCCACTAAATCGCTGCAATAAAATAATTATATACGATTATCTTAAAATCAAAAGTAAGAGCACGCTAGATCCGAATAAGAGTAGGATTAATTGAAGAAGCTACCTGCGACGCTGACGGTAAGAGCCAGGATCACCATATCTGTGATCGTACCGTTTCATCCTAGCTAAGCTCCCAAATTAAAAGACAGGATAAAAATATTTGTTTTTTCACAGTTCTATTTTGTGAACCACTCTTAGCGTGGGATGAAGAAGGGGAGTACAGATGGGGCCAAGAATCTATATTTGTAGGCAGGGAAAATATCTCGGAATATATGGCAGACCACAGTGGCAATTGGCATTGCGTTTACTTGGGATGGGCCGTAGGCTTAACCGATCCATGATGTTGTTAAGGCCCACAATAGATTTTCATATCAAGCAACGATACTTCCACTGCGCATCCCATTTAATTAATAATCCCTAAAACATTCAAAAATTACAATATTTTATAAATTAATTTATATAATATAAAAAATAATTATAGTATAAATTAAAATAATATATTTTTATTTTTTAATTAAAAAATTTAAATTAAAGTTAAATTATGAATAATTATTTTATCACTTTCAATTGTCTATCAATAATTTTTTATAACAAATTACTAAAATAAAATAAAAATTTTTTTAAATATTTTTAATTGGCAATATTTAATTTATCGTTTTAAGATATTATATATACTAAAAAATATATTTTAATTTAAAAAAAATTTAAGGTGCATAAAATATTTAATATAAAAAGAACTTTTAAATTAATGTAAATAATAATTTAATTTTATTACTAATTTTTAATTATCTTATTAAATATAAAAGTTCATAGTGTATAAATAATTATCAATAATTTATTTCATTTAAAAATTGTGTATTTAAAAATACTTAATATATAATATAGTTCTTTTTAATATTTTATGAATTAATTTATGTAATATTGTAATATTTACATTTTTATAATAATTTATTAATTAAATAGGATGCTGGGGAAAAAAACAGAAGAAGTTGGGAGTGGCTATATCATCAGCGTTTCATATCCTAATTCGATTTCAATTGGCTTTGACGACTATAGGAAAATAAAGAAATTTAAATTACATTCTTAAATGGTGTAAAATAACGAATCATCTCGAGAGATTTAGCAAAATAATAATTGAGATTTTAGGAAAATTAAAATACATCTAAAATTAAGAACTAATATTTTATGAATAATAAAAGAATATCTTGATTTATAATTGCTTTTTTAAAATTCAGTGATTGAATTATTATCTTGTGATGTTATGTGAGAGTTTATTCGAATAAATATAAATTTTGAATTAATTTTTATTATAATAAAAATTAATAAAGGGATTTTATATGAAAAGAAAATGTTGCTGTTGAAATAAAAGAAATAAAATTAATTATAAAGCTCAAATGATAAACAAGTTGAACAATCACACTTTGATCAGAAATTACAATGAAAGGAAACATGAAATCATATGCAACCTCAGAACTTCAGGCATTCTGGTATTTTTTAATTTTATTTTCCTATCATTTAATTATTTCTCAAACTGTGTTGTGAACTCTTCTTATTGTATGTGAGTGTACAATGTCATTAGCAGGAAATGCAATCCATCCTTCAGCTTGCATATAAACTCTATCCGAATCAGTCCTTTGCTAACTTTGGACTTCGATGTTCATCTCTGTAATCGTGAATGTCCCTGTTAATTATTATACTAAAAAATTTTTAGAACTCCTTCCTTTATCCCAACCGCAGTTACCTTAATCGTTTCTATTCCTACATGCTGAGATAATAAAAGAGTCAGAAAGAGTTGATAATTTGTACCTATTTACGGTAGCTATATATGAAATTGCTTCAAATCCTGTGCTGCAGATTGTTGGTTAAGTACTAAGTCCTATTCTAAATTGTTTCAATCAAACTTGCCTGAAAAGCATGCACGTAACAAGTTTCGTCGGAAATGGCGTAGTCTTTTGGGGCTAGGCTCTACCTCGGATGTCTGTTGACCGTCCAAAACCTTCTGGCCATCATGTACAACAGTGACATCGCAATAGTCTGGAGCATTCTTCTTGACAAATTCTCCTTTTGACAACTTTTTCCTTAATCGCCTAAATAAAAAAAAGAAAAAAAAAAGAGTATATATCTAATTATATGGTCAATTCCTTATTTCCCATAATGTTCCTAAGGTCTACAAACTCAGTATATTAAATAAGAGATTGAGTAAATTATCAACATAGAGAAAGAAGAAGAATGAGTTGCCAGTTATATAAACCTTGAACAAGGACTGCGTTTGGTTCCCATGACAAGATTGGTAATTTTGAGGACGGAAATGAGATCAAGAATTGCTTTGGCTGTTGCATTGTTCTCAATAATCATCGTCTCTACTGCAACCTGTTTCATGGAAAATGAATCTAGCATGATCGTTTCTTCTTTGGGGCTCGGTGTAATATTTGGTTAGTTAACAAAAGAGAGGAGATATCCGAGCACCTTGGCATCAGTACACAAACGAATATATTTCTGCAAGAGATTTGTTCTTTGGTTATTCTCTTCATTAATATAAACTCTCACCTGCTCCTGGCTCAGTTGGCTCCGTGCTAATCGTCCAACTGTACATTACAAATACATTTCAACAAACAAAAAGGAGACAAAAAAATTTTAGATAACTTGTGCTTCGATTTAATTTTGGAACCTACAATAACTAAATTATTTGATAAACACCCATTTTACTTGACAGGTAAATTTTATCAATTACTTAACGGGTATGATGCTATCTGACAGTAGTCAATGGGTTAAAAACTGCAACATTTTAATTTAAGTCTCTATCATTTTACTTGTCCAACCGGAGAGCTAAACCAATCACTGGCAGAAAAGTACATAATTTGATGCATGCCTTACATCAAGTAATATCTTCTGTTTCTGTTTTAACTAGCAAGTAACATCTATATACAATTTCTTCTGTTTCACACAGTGTCGATATCATTGGCCTAATCAGATTGCCATTGCATAGGCTGGTACCACACTGCAGCACCCTTTCTATTTTCCCTATAATCGTAATCATGCGGGCTGATGCGGCTAGTCGCCTTTCTTCGTCCAAAGATATTGGCAAAATCCCATTTTTCTATCATAATTCACCAACTATTTCATTACCTCCTCAATGAAGGTTGCAGCTCAGTTTGTCATCACAGTAATCAGTGATAATCTTATCAATATGGAATGAAATTTAAGTGAGCCAGAGAAACTTCTTTTTACCTGGTGTATTGATGTAGGTTATAGGAGGGAAAACATGGACAAGGAAAATCCGAGCTCCTGGAGAAACAGCATGATCAAGAGTCCATTTGAGGACATCCAAATCATCTTTCCCAACAGCCACATAAATATCACTAGCAACTGCATCTCTGCCATTACCAATGCTTGTGCTATCCTCTGCTATCTCCACAATCTCCGATGACATAATCCCTGTGCTACGATATTGCACAGAGTGATGATGATCTGCTGACCCAGACGTCTCTTCTTCCATCTTTTTCTCTCAGTCTCTCTCTCAAACATAGGAAACGAAAAAAAACTAAAAGAGAGCAATGGAATTAGAGGATATGGCAAGGGAGCAAAGAGAACAAGATTTTGGGGTTAGTGTTTGGAAGTTTGTGAGAAATGGGTCGTTGCTCCCAAAGCCACAAGAGAAAAGGGGGGAGATTCTCTTTTGTCAAGGTTTGCAGGCTATTGGATATGTCACAAACGACTACCCTTTTTCACTTTTGTAAAACGAATTGTGCTTTTCATAGTCTTAAAAAAGATTTTTGCTTTCTAGCGTCTCCCTCCATTTGTCCAAATTTTGCTTAGTGCCAATGGGGATATTGCACAAACAACTACCCTTTTTCACTTTTGTAAAACGAAATGTGCTTTTCATAGTCTTAAAAAAGATTTTTGCCTTCTAGCTTCTCCCTCCATTTGTCCAAATTTTGATTAGTGCTAACGGGGATATTGCAGTCCTTGGGGAAGGTAGCATCTCTTTTATCATCCTCATATTTGAAAATTTGAAATCCCCAACGATCTTCTATGATGTCAATCCTATATAGTAAATACTTTGGCATGGACATGCAAGTGGGCTTCGCACAAAAAATAGATAATGATTAAAGAAACTTGTCATTGCTACATTCTTGCTAGTGTTGTCACCGTCTACATTGTTTACCATCCAAGTGGTGCATGTGAAATGAAGGAAAACTATATACTTTTATGATAACAGCAATGACACTGATGTATGTGGAAGAAAATAATGAACTACGCTTCCCTCTGAATAGATCAAACTAATTTGGGAAAGAGGTAGCGTCTATTTCGTTCAGCATCGGCAATATGTTTGGCAGAAATTATTGGTTTTAAAAGTGCCGCACCTGCTGATTTCTTGAATTGGATTTCCTCTGATTTATTTGCCGATTAACATGAGAAGAGCTCCTTTATCTAAGCGATTATCCATATCTTAGGGTTCAAGATGTGGATGAAAAGAATTAACTTTACAGTAATTTCCTACAGCAGATTTGACTTGACTTTTACCATATAATGCATGCCTTTTCTGACAAACAAATTAGATCGCCAGTGCAGCCGCTGTACAATGCATTAACAACAATTCAACTGTTGGATTAAATCCACGGACTTACCAAAAAAAAAAAAAAAAAAAATCCTAAGACTTACAAGGGTGATAATTAAAATAAATAAGTTAGATTTAAATTAACTAAAATAAGATACGGTTAATATTTGTTAAATACGTATACGTGTTAAAAAATATAAATATAAATATCATATAATTATTATACAATTATCTGTTTAAATACGATTATTTATTTAAACATAATTATCTATTTAGATACTATTATAGTACGATTAATTATTTAAATTTATTTAAATTAAAATAAAAGAGATTAAAAAAATAAACTATATAATTAATTAAATTTATTTGAGTAAAAATAAACTATACAAATTTGATTCTTAGAGTAAAATTTATTAAAATATTAATATTTATTAAAATACGATTATTAATTTAAAAACAATTAAATAATTTGACACAATTATTCATTTAAATATAATTATTTAATTAAACATAATTATATGATTAAACATAATAATCTATTTAAACATAATTATTCGATTAGATACAATTATTTATTTAATTAATTGTATCTTATACGAATAAATAAATTTAAAAAATTAAATATGAATTTAATACGATTATTATTTATCTGACACGAATACGATTTGTTTATTATTAGTATCAAAATTTTTTATTTTTAACTATTTAATTATTTTATATTTATATCGAATAATTATGTTATAACCTAAATTATTATCAGCTGTACTAATACATACATTGTAGCTTGAAAAATTCATTTTTTAGATGTTTTTTTAAGATCAAATATCTACCTCCAAACTTAACTAGACTAGGAATGAAGATGAAACGAAATTTTAGCTTTCAAAAGCTGAGAAAGGCTAACGTTGTTTTTCATGACCTTACGACACTCTTTTGAGCCCACAATACATTATTCCTTAGCTAACATGCCTTCCCTACACTTAGATCATGCCATTAATAAGTCTCTCTCTCTCTCTCAAAATAAAAATAAAAAATAAAAACACGAATTTGACCCGTTATTTTATAAGTTTCTTATATAAATATCGTTCTTATTACCCTTCAAGTTTTCCTTACCAATATTGTCGTCGGATTGGATATTTAGTATTTAACTGTCCGATCAAGAGATGCAAATTTGTTGCATATTTTAGCTAAAGCACTATGACAGAGTGAGATTGTCCAAATAACAAAAAACAATATCAAGAAACATGTTGTAACAGTATTTAACATTTTTTTTTTTTATGATAAGAAAACTTATATACTCAGTTATTACTGTGGCGACCGATCATACACGGGCCAAGCACTCACCACTCTTTTGGGGTATATGTCCATAGATCACACAATATCTGTCCTGAATCAATTAAGATTATGTACAAGGACCACACTATAATGATACTAAATACATGATAAAACCTCAATTGTACTAAGTTCTTATACCTAAATGTATTTTAAAAAGTTCAAATTCTAGATCAGCATAAATACTTCTAAGATGGAACTACTTAACTATACTCAGTGGGTGCTATTTAACATTTTTTAGTTACTAATTACTTACGACTATCCTAATAAGGACATATCCAACCAACCCTCCAACCTTTTTTTTATTCTTTATTAATGATATTGAATCTTAATTTCAGTACTCTCTCTAGGAACACATTCATCTATGACCTGTCTATTGCCTTCGGTATTCTATATTGCATTGTAATCCTATGACCACTAACCTACTATTTTTTCTTATAAATTGATTGCTCCTAATTTACATATTATTAAACTATAATCATATTCCCAGAAATGTCCTTCCATTAATTACTATTTTTGTTAGAGCGGACAAATATTGTGTTTTTGTTTTTGCGCCCTCCTTGTAATCCTGCACTTCACAATGATTAGGTTGGAGATACATAGGACAGATGCCAGACGTTTGTCGTGGAAATCTTGTGAAATTCAATTTCTTATCACAAAATTTAGGCTTGAACTAGCAAATATACAAAGAATTTGAAAGGAGAAAAATATTGGGTATTTTCATACTCAGAGCCAATAATAAAAAAATGATAAGTTGGACAGAGTTTCTCCGTTTATGAAACTTAAACAGAAATAAGCGGATCTGAGATAGAGTGAAATTCGATCAGGTCACGCACCTGCATGTTGTGAGATACGTTATTATTTTATATATAACCTCAGGTGGGCGAAGCCATTAATATTTAGATTATTATACCGCCAGTGCTGGTTGTTATTAGTGGTTGTATACTGTTGTGGTATCCCAATTCCTGTGCCCACTCCAGTTGAGTAGAGTCAAATGATATTTGCACTACGCAATATGCTGACACTTGGGGGTTGTTGAGTGATATATATCCATTCAACCTTTTAGACATCATAGAAAATCTATCACCTTTCGTATTGTCAAATTTAGGGATCAAATTGAAACAAAATTGAATAAACTTAACATCATTTGAATAAAATAGAATTACAAGCATGAGGATAGTTGAGCAATCCCACTTAGTAATATAGAGAAATAAAACTTGAAAAATAAGATTAACATTATATATTAATTTTAAAGAATTTTTAAAATTTGCTAAAAAAAAGTAGTTATATCTTTAATTTTAAAAAAAAAATATTAAAAAAATAAAATTTTAGTATTATTTTTATAATGAAAACAAATTTTAATTAAATTATAATATTATGTTAAGTTTTAAAAATAAAATAAATATTTAAATCTTAAAAATAAAATTCATGTAATATTCTCTATTTTCATCTTTCTTCTCAGTCAAATATCATAATTTACAATAAAATTCACTCAATATTGATATTTAATTTTCTCCCTAAAAGTTTTTATTTTACCTTTCACATCAAACCCTTCTACTTACGAAAAATTTGACCTCAAATATTTTTACTCTTTTGGATGAATTACACCAATTTCAACATTATAACTTTTTTATTTATAATTTTAAGTATATTTATATAAAAATTATAAAATTATCCGGACAATGTTGCTACCAACTCACCATAAACTGGCTTCACTATATTCATTTTAATTTGAATTTTATTCAATAATAATTTTTTATTAAAATATCATAGTATAAATTCACGATTTTTTAAGAAATGCACTTTTCAGAATCAATAATAATTTTAAATTATAATATAGAAATTAAATTCTCATAAGTTAAAGTGTGTTATTTTAATAGTGTATTATTTGGAGTATTTTTATTAGGTTCAGTATTATTCGTAGAATAAAAAAGGTATTGTATTTTTTGTTTATTACTCAACCCATACAACTAAAATCAAAAAGGTATTAGGTAGTCGTGTATTATGATTTTCAACTCTAACATTAACCTTGGAATCTTTTTGCAAACCCGCATCTCAACTTAACATTTTACTTTCTTCAATTTTTGATTGAGGACATTTGAACACTTGCATCTTTCAGAATTCAAAATACATTTTTATTTATTTTTGGTTAATTTATACACACCTCACTGCTCACAATACCAGATAATCACTTACTTATGTCATAATCTTCTAAGGAACGAGCCTTTTATATTCAAATTATTAAAAATACGAGAATAAATATTATTTACATAACTCTTAATTAAAACTCTCATCAAACATGCTTTCTCATGAATGATAATTCCTCTATAAAAATTTGTATATTCTATGATAGACAAATCCAAATCATAAATAATATTTTTATAAATATAATTTTATTTTATATCATCAATAATATAAATACTACAACCCATATCATCAATCCTACCTCTAATCTTAAAAGGATGATCTTTTGATATTTATCGGACATTCTTGCCAAAATAGTTCCTTCAAATGGTTTACTACAGCCTAAAATATTAGGATCCACAGTATCAGCTCTCCTCAAGTTCCTTGTCACAATAGTAATATGTCTTAAAGATAAAGAGAGAGATCTCAAAATAATGATTTGTCATTTACGATGTGCATCCCCTTATTTATGTGATTGGAATGATTGTTTCTTTTACTTTTTAATAGAACATACAATGTCATTAAGAATAAATTATACTCTGATGCCAAACTATATAGTAAAAAACGTAATAAATAATATTAACATCTTAGAAGTTAGAATCCACCAAGAAAAGAGTTAAATATTTAACTTTAAGAAAATATAATATTAAAGAGTTAAAATTTTAATCCTCTAAAATTTTAACAATCTATTTATAATAAAAAAATAAATTTTAAATAAATTATAATATTATCTTTAAATCTCTAAAATAAAACAAATAAAATATAACATCTAAATTTCAAAAATAAAATTTGCAAAATATTTTTTTCTTTTATTTTTAATTTTTAAAATTTACTTAATATTAATTTTTAATTTCTTCTCTAAAAGTCCTCGTTTTCACTCCTCGTCAATCTTACGCTGCAATTGTTGCCACTTTCCATGAATTCGACTTCAAGTGGGCAGGTCCCCAAGCGAAGTTACGGGATAATGCAAAGCCTTGATAAGTGATTCTTCATAATTTGTCTAAGTTCATTCATTTATCTTAAGATTGCTAATTGTTTCTTATCAACAAAGAGCTTAGACTAAGACGTGAATGGCAATGGACAGAAAGAAAGAGAGAGAAAGTATTGGGATGGACCATAAATCCACTATATGGAGTATCTATGGACCACATATTAGACTAAAAAACGCAAGTCGTATACGTAGCCGAAAGCTACAGCAAAGTTTGACATCTCACTATTATCTTTAAATTAACACCATCTTTCTTAATTAATCGAGCAATCTGCTGAAATAATGTGAACTATATCGTCATGTTTCACTTTGCATCAAAAAGGTCAACTACAATTGCTTAAGGGAAATCATCAAAATGATGAAAATTTAGAATATGACACAATGTACACGCTATTTACAACATAGATAATGCTTTTAAGGGAGTTTCTGGTTGTCGTTCCCCAACTGTAAGGAAGTGGGTATGCAACTGATAAGCATTCCAGGAATGCGGTGGGCTAAGGGAAATATTTTCATATCCTTGAAGTTCCAGTCTTCCTTTATATAAAAATCATTTTGTCTTCTAAATGAACTCAAGAGCCAAAAATTTTAGAGGACTAACACGGGGAAAATTACTCTTCTAGCTGTTCTCAAATTGTTGATGATTTTAATATGCGCTGGTTAGATGATCTCTATCTAGATTCTAAAGCCAACAAATTTATGAACTGAAAAATGGCGTGGAGCTCAAGATAGTGCTAATTCTACTCTGTTGGTACATATATGAGATTTCATCTGAATGGGTTTCACTTGCTGCTAGAAATATCTGTTTTAAATGTATTATTATTAAAGCTCTTCCATTATAACACAGTATTTTTATACAACTGCTTATTTCAGTTGAAGCACTAATCATTGTAATGATAAATCGTACCTGAAATGATAGATATACAATTATGAATGCAAACAATTTTGTGGAGACAGTTTTGCAGATCCTAATTTTTCTGCGACTACGTTTTCAGTATTTGCTTTGGCTATCATTGGTTTTGTTTATTTGCATTTGCTACCTAGGGTTACCAGAATCAGGTTACACAGCACTGCAATTAGCACTACTGATTTTTAAGACACAAGAATTAGAAAATACAAAGGAAATATAAACGCAGGCAACTACATATTCTTTATTTATTTCACGACTCTTTATATAGGGCAAAAAAAACAAAGATAAGGCTATGATTTAACTACTTCCTAATATCATGCCACAAATTTTAAAAACATCATCTATCATCTTCCTGAAATCTCATTTTTATCTTTCTAAAAACTCATCTACTTATCTTCCTAAAATAACACACTGAAAAGACTAACTGATAACTACTTTGACTCCTTTCAATGACACATTAGCAGCTTCAAGTGTCAACACTCCTCCTTGGCTTTAGAGCTGCATACTCTAAGCTTCAATCCAACTTGTCCTTCTTCTCTGTCTCCTTAAATCCTTCAGGTTCAAAGACAGTGACGTTACTTTTTTTGTTTAAAATATCACATAATGAACTTGTACCTTTAAATGAGATGTATTCATCATTTCTAATTTGAAGTCTGTAAATTGAGTTTTGTTGAGCTCTTTAAAGAGTTCCTGGTCATTTGTCATGTGACTTGTACAACCACTATTAATTAGCCAATAATTACTTGACTTGTTTCTTGTTGTCAAACATATTGAAACAAACAAATGCTCCTCCTCATTTTGCATGATAACAATATTTGTTCCACTTTCATGTTGTTGTGACTTGCATATTTCCTTTATATGTTCTAACTGACCACACTTTGTAACATCTTGCATCTGGCTTCCACCAACAATTATTTTGTGAAATCTTCTTGTTGTTCATCTTGCTGTCTTTTTTGCCATTGCCTCTTCCTGAATTGTATGTCAGGTAGTCCCAAATATCCTTAGTATATTTCAAGTTCATAATTCTTGTAAATATTTTATTTGACACAGCAGAAGACAGGCAAGTTTTGGTTTCAGATTTCTTAGTCTTCTTTTCTTTGTAGATCTTCAGTTGAGCTATAATAAGATTTTCTGGTAATGGAGGGGAATGTAATAATCCTCTTCTACAACATCCCAGAGATCTAATGCCTCAAGAAGGATTGTCATTTTAATAGCCCAAAGTTCATAATTCTCACCATCAAAGACTTGTGTTGCGACATTTGAGATGGTTATTTCCATTGCTTGATGGTTATTGTTAATGTTTAACAATAATAAACTGAATGCAGATTACTGACTTTAAAAATTCAAACAAGAATAAGAGAAATACAAGAGAAAAAATTCTGGGAATTCTTAATTCATGAAAAACTGAAAGCTTACATTTAAAAATCTTGCAAAAATTGAAATTAGAGATCATGGTCCTAGAATTATGTCATGATTCAATACATAACAAAATAACTACCACCTAAATCTAAAACATAGGAACAAAATATTCAAATAACTACTCAAACCAAAACATAAACAACACACGAACATATTTGCAGTCCTAAGCAACTAACACTACTCCTTGCATTAGGAACTTCAAACTCCAAGTTTTTGTCTTAAAAACTCAAATTTTCTATCTGATAGAGGCTTGATTAAGATATCAGCCACTTGATCTTCAGTCTTGCAGTAGAGAAGGGTCACTGCTCTACTCTTTTGCACTTCTCGTAAGAGAACAATCTGATATTAAAGTGCCTTGTCTTTTCGTGAAATACTGGACTATGAGAAATGGTAATTGCTGCTTGATTGTCCACAAAGATCTTGGTGCTTTCTTCTTGCATAAAATTCAGGTCACTCAGAGCCTTTCTTAGCCATATGGCCTGATTTACTACTGCAAATTCTGCTTCTGCAGTTGATTGTGTTATAATCTCCTGCGTTTTTGAGCTCCACAAAAAAAAAAACTGAACCAAGACTAAAGCAATGTCCAAATGTGCTTTTTATGTCATCGATTGAGCCTACCCAGTCACTGTCTAAGAAACCGAGCAGATTGAGGTTTGAATATTTTTTAAACTTTAAACCAAAATTGATTGTTCCTTTGATATATCTTACAACCCTTTTTGCAGCCCGTAGATGTGTTTCACTTGCACAATGCATAAATCTAGATAGGATACTTACAGCACTTAGAATATTGAGCCTAGTTGCTGTCAGGTACATTAGACATCCTATCAAACTTTCAAAATGAGCTCCATCTACTTTTGCTGCTCCATCTTCCTTGACCAACTTTTCCTTTTAATTCGTGGGAGTATTCATAGCCTTGCAGTCTTCCATTTGAAACTTCTTAAGAATTTCTCTTGCATATTTCTTCTGATAAATGAACATTTCATCCTAACTTTGCTTGATTTCTACTCCGAGAAATTAGGTCATTAAGCCAAGATCTGTCATCTCAAACACATTCTTCATCTTTAGCTTGAATTCATCAATCTGATTTGCATTGTTTCCTGTCACTAAAAGACCATCTACATAGAGAGAGATGATAAGAATGTTAGCATCATTATGCTTGATATAGAGGTGAATTTAGATAGGCTTTTCTCAAAGCCTAAACCAATTAGGTGATCATCTATTCTGCTGTACCATGCCCGTGGTGCTTGCTTCAGGCCATAAAGTGCCTTTTTTAACAACTTAACTTTGTCTTCGTTTCCCTTTTTCACAAAGCCTTCAGGTTGCTCAACACAAATCTCTTATTGCAAGAAATGCTGACTTAACATTTAACTGGAACATTTTTCCAATTCTTTTGAGTTGTAAGAGCAAGAAACACTTTCCAATGCCCAAATGTGCTTTTTATGTCAAGTCTAGCCACAAGTGCAAATGTTTCGGAGTAATAAACTCCAAAAACCTGGGCATATCCCTTGAGTACAAGCCTTTATACTTGTTGATAGAGCCATCAGCATTTATTTTTGTTCTAATCAGCCACTTGACTCCGATTACCTTTTTGTCTTGTGGTCTATCTATAATCTCCCATGCATTGTTTCTTTTGATCATGAGCAACTCCTCCTCTATTGCAGCCATCCATTTTTCATCCTCCTTTACTTCTCCATACCCTGCAGGCTCACACACAGCAACATTACACATTTGGTAAATATTTTAGGGCAGGGCAGTCTTGTGCCTTTAATTGGAGTATCATCTTCAATCTCATTTTGCCATGAGTTATGAGACTGATCCCTGAGAGTTCTGTCAGGCAGGATGAGATTGGAGTCATTTTGATTCACTCTTTTTGAACTCTTCCAATTCCACTATTCAGTTTCAACAAAATGAACATCTCTGGTAACAATTATTATACTAGATTTCAGCTGAAAGACTTTGTAAGCCTTTGATATTATGCTGTATCCTACGAAGATGTCAGGAACAACCCTTTTACCAAGTTTATCATGCTTGACCTATGAGACATAAGTAAAGCATAGACAACCTTATATTTTAAAAAAATTTAAGGGGGGCTTGTACCTATACAATACTTCAAATGGGATTTTATCCTCAACTGCCTTGGTGGGGAGTATGTTTTGCAGAAATACTGTTCCATTGGAAGCATCAGCCTAACAATTTTTAGGCAAATTCTTCTCATGCAGTAAGCATCTTGTCATGTACATGATGTATCTATTTTTTCTTTCACTTACTCCATTTTGCTACGAAGTATATGGAGCAGTAAACTGGTGCTCAATGCCTGCTTCCTCACAAAACATATTAAATTTTTGAAAGATGTGCTCCTTCCCATTGTCTGATCTTAGAGTTTGGATTTTGCAGCCACTTTGATTCTCGGTCTTTTTCTTGAAGTTCCAAAAGACTCCAGCAACTTCTGATTTACTTTTCAAAAAATAAATCTAATACATCCATGTTAGATCATCAATGAAAATAATGTAATAAAGACTACCTTTCAGAGAAGGTGTCAAGTCAGTATGGATGAGTTACAACTTGTGTGATGCCCTCCAAGTTGCTTTAGGAAATAACTGCCTACTTTGTTTTCCATAATGACACGCTTGGCAGTTTGGAGAATTTTCATTTAAGGTAGGTAAGTCTCTAGTCATATGTTTCTTTTGCATTAGAAGCAGTCCTTGGTAATGATAATGACCAAGCCGTTTGTACCAAACTTCAGTAGCACTTTGCATGACTGAGAAAGCAATTTGCTCTTCCTCCATTAGATCAAATAAAAAACTTTTGTCTCTCATTTTTACCTTAAATAGTTCCTGCCTTAGATATATCTTTGATCAAGCAATATTTGTTTTCAAAAACTACCTTGAAGCCCTTTTCAAGAAACTGACCAATACTTAATAAGTTTTGGTCAATTTTAGGGATAGAGAGACCGTCTGAGATAATCTTTGTGCCTAAGCAAACTTGTGATTGCTATGATCCCTTTGCCTTTCACTATAATGTGCTTACCATTGCCAATTTTGACTTTAGTGATTTGTGGGCTCTAGCTCCTTGAATAAATCCTTGTCATGAGTTATGTGGTTGGTACAACCACTGTCAATCAGCCAGCACTCACTTGAAACATTGCTTGAGAAACAGATTGCCATGAAAAGTTGGTCCTCTTCCTTTGCATCACAATTTTAGCTTCTACTTCTTGCTGCTGACCTTTACTCTTGCAAATGACAGCTTCTTGACCCAGTTGATTGCATTTACTGCATCTAGCATCAGGCCTTTTCCAACATTTAAAAGATGGATGACCTTTCTTCCTACAGTGCTTGCAAGGAAGGTAGTTTCCCTTCAAGGTTACTGCTTTGCTTTTGTGATGGTTGCTACCTAAGTCTTCTGCATTTGTTGGCGGTATTTTTTTTTTTTTTTTTTTTTTTTTTTTTTTTTTTTTTTTAAGCATCTTGGTGCTTGGCTGGCAAGGCTCCCTTCGCTGAACCATCTTGCCTCATCAATCTTCTTTGCTACTGTGCTTGCAAGGCATTTAATAGCTCTGCCAAGGTAATCTTGGACAGATCTTTAGTATTTTCTAAAGTCGCAATTGTTGTTTCATATCTTTTAGGCACAATTACAAGAAATTTTTCAACAATTTTTCAATCAGAAAGTGTGGGTCTAAGTAACCTTACCCTATTAATGATACTAAGAAGTTTGTCCATGTAGTCTTTTATAATTTCAGACTTTCATTTTTAGTAACTCAAATTCCCTGATTAGATTTAAGACTTGCATACCTCTTATTCTTTCATCTTCTTTATATTCCTCCCTGAGGTAATCACATATTTATAGTTTCAGACTCTTTCATTTTTAGTAACTCAAATTCCTTGATTAGATTTAAGACTTGCATACCTCTTATTCTTTCATTGCCTTCATATTCCTTCTTGAGGTAATCCCATATAGCCTTTGCTGTCTTAAGGGACATAGCTCTATTAAAGATAGTCGGTGATAAGGCAACAAACAAACCTGCTTTTACCTTCTATTTTTTTGGTTTTTCTTTCCTTGTAAGTTTTGATTTGTGTCATGGTAGGATTGTTTGGCAAAGGAGGGACTTCATAATCTTCCTCCACTGCTTCCCAAAAATCCAAAGCATCTAAGTAGGTCTCCATTCTCACAGCCCAAATTTGATAATTTTCTCCATCGAAAACAGGAGGAGAGATTGATAAAAATCTGGTTTCTCCTTTTATTTGTTAATTTCACTCAAATTGATTCACTAACAAATCCCTTAAGAAGAATGCTTTGATACCAATTGTTAGTGTTTAACAATAATAAACTGAATGCAGATTATTAGCTTTAGAAATTCAAATATGAATAAGAGAAATAAAAGAGAAAAAATTCTGAGAATTCCTAATTCATTAAAAACTAAAAGCTTACATTTAAAAGTCTTGCAAAAACTGAAATTAGAGATCATGGTCCTAGAATTACACCATGCCTGAATACATAACAAAATAACTACCACCTAAATTTAAAATATAGGAACAAAATATTTAAATAATTACTTAAACCAAAACATAAACAACACATGGGCTTATTTGCAATCTTAAGCAACTAACAGTTGTTATGCTCTTTTGGTTTTGTGTTTGTGTTTTTGGTTTGTATTTGTGGGCACTTTCAACTCACAGAACCCTAAAAAAAGATCCGCTTTAATACCACTTTCTATTTTTTAGACACAAGGATTAAGAAATAAAAAGAAAATATAAATGCAGACAACAACAAATTCTTTATCCATTTCACAACTCTTCATATAGATTCAAAAAAGCAAAGATAAGGCTATAATTTAAGAATTTCCTAATACAATACCACAAATTTTAAAAACATTTTCTTATTATCTTCTTAAAATCCCATCTTTATCTTTCTAATAACTCGTTTACTTATCTTCCTAAAAGTAGTACACTGAAGAGATCTAACTGACAGGCACTTTGACTCCTTCGATGACACAACAGTAGGTTCATGAGTCATCTATTCAATCAACTCTATCCTCAATAATCTACTGTTGACATTTTTTTCTGTTTACTTTTGAATAAAAGACAAGCAAGGAGTTCGGCCACTACTCTCTCCAATCCACTTGTCATCAACTCTACTCAGGGTATTTTATCTGGCTTTGAGATTTTGGCAATTTCCCTCTTCATCATATTTCTTGTATGATTTCAAAAAGTTGATGCCAGTCAAATCCCTAAAATTAGACCTGTGGATTAGTTTGATTACATGAAAGGTATGAGAAGAGGCTGAAGAGCAAGATTACTGTCCCGCTGGTGTCTTCTTTTGGTTGCTGATGGAATTGAGATAAGCCCATTTCTGAGTCTTTTGCACGAACTTTTTTCGAAAAAGCAGCATCAGATACAAATTTCCTCCCAAAATACAGCTCATAGATGTTACAAAGTCATCCCAAGATATTTATTTGATAAACTTGATTTCTTCTCTAATCCTGAACCAATCATGTGAGAGATGCCATCTGAAACTAAAGAGGGTTTGTGACTCAAGAAGAGCGGTCTAGCATAACAATAGGAGAACAACTGAATGATTTATTGTTGGTGCAGACTGTTCGCTTTAGCACACAATCAAATTATGCAGTACATGGACTAGAAAGTTTACTTTGGATGGCTGCTCTGGTTGGAATTTCATCCATTATCTTCCTTTTCTCATTTGCCTCAAAACATCTTTGATCCTTTTGAAAAGAAGAGCCCCTCTGAGAAGTTGGCCGTTCTCTATAAAAGGAAGGTGTCCAAAGAAAAAACTCCTTCTTGGGTTGCAGATTTAATTATATTATCTTCTTTCATAATAGCTATAACAAGCAGCACTTTGGTGGCAATTATTTTGAGATGGAAAAGGCGGAAGAAAAAAATTCCACCTGTCTCCCCAAACAAAGGCAAAGCCATATAAACAGAGGGTTTTGTTGAGGAATATGAAATCCATTTTGGAGGATGGGCTACTTTTGAAAGTACTACTATTTACCTTTTTTCTATTTCCCTCAACTCATTACAGAATTTGGATCATTATATTTCCAATGTTTAGGAAGAGGGTGTATTCTAACTGTATGGTCAATTAAACAGATATATTCTCCGAGTTTCCAAATGAAACCAGTGGATCTAATATTGGAGTCTTGGTTTGTGGACCTAAATCAATGAAATAGTCTGTAGCATCAATGTGTCAGCAGAAGTCACAATGTTTCAGGATGAATGCCAGGAAGAAGAAACCATGCTTCAATTTCCACTCCCTGAACTTCACACTCCAATCTTGCCATTACTAGTTATTCTACTTTTTATCCAGATTATTCTAACTGAAACTATATAAATCAATAGCTTACGAAGTTGCTCTTGAGGCTTCCACTCCAAAAATACAAATGAATAGGTTTCAACAAGGACATAAGTTGCTGCAACACGACTTGAATTAAAGAATTTAGAGGGCCCTCTGCGTAATGTTTTAGAATTTATATCAATTTCCCTGTCAATTTTAGACAACAGAACTCTTGTATAAAACTCATTTATTTCACAACTGTAGGAATCTGATAAACGAAACATCAACATCCACTTTTCGTAACAACGGGTAGCATATTATTTCATGCAGCAGCTCTATCACCATCCTTAGCTTTAGTAGGAAGTAAATCTTGCACAATGCTTCAGTGGTCCAGCGCATCCATGTGCTATATATATGCGGAGTAGGCAGGTTTGGTTGCCTTTCAGGACATTTCCAGTCTCCACTACCTCTAGCCTCAGTCAAGCAGAACAATTGCGTCTGATTCATTCAAATCTTTTCTGAAGTCAAATTCACACTCTAGTTGGCCGCATATAGTTGATTCTCTGTTCATCTATCATTTCAAGAAGCTTCCTCAAGAAAAATCAATCAAATTAAGACATTTCCAAAGTTGATAAACATCCAATTTGCCACTAATTCGTCATTATAAAGTCTAAGACTATGTTGGTTTGGCAAGCAAGAGTTTTCTTCCTCAATCTGACATTTCTTTGATATCATATTAGCTCCTGTCCCTAGTGTACTTTTGACAACTTTCACTCATCTACATAGAGCCCTACTGCCTTTTTCTCATATACTTTCACATAGACCTTACTATGAACGTCAAATAATCTAATACTAAGTGGAGGAATGAACCACAAATGTCTGTACTAGTTCATAGTATTGGATATAGCGGACACGATGAACCCTTCTCAACTAGCATAATTGCATAAAACAAAAAACATCATAAAAAGAATAAGCAACGCATTGTTAATAAATTTCAATGAAGCTAACGGTCAAAAAGACAATAGGCATACTTCATGACCATTTCGCCCAAAAAATAATATAGTTGAAAGAAAGACAGAAAAATGAAAACAAGCGTTCATACCGTGAGTTATGGTTGAAGTGGAGTCTTATCTCTAATATCTCCACCACTACCAGCATCACCATTATCCTCATCATCACTGCCGCCATTATGATCACCATTATCAGCACTGCGGCCAACTCACCCAACAACGGCTTAAGTGGGGTAGCCACTTCCTCCCCAACTAAAACGGCTACCACTCCCTTCATACTAGGCTTTCTTGTTGGATCAGGATGACAACAAGCCAACCCGAGCTTCAACACCAATTCCACCTCTTTCACCTCAAACTCTTCTCTAATTCGTCTACTGGCAGAATCATAAATCTTCCCCTGACTACACAATTTCCTCACCCAATCCATGAGTACGGTCTCGTCTTCATCCTGTGAAGCCATATATATTTGCCTCCTCCCACACTCGACCTCTAAAATTACCGCTCCAAAACTGTACTCATCACTTGCAGATATCCTTGCCAACTCAGGTGCTAAGTACCATAAAGTCCCGACTACTCTGGTTGTGTAGGTACTTCGCCTTGTTGGTATAGTTTTACAGCCCGAAATCTCCGAGTCTGCGTCTTATTTGGGAGCCAAGTAAAATGTTATCGAACTTTATGTCTCTGTGAAGGACAACTTGGTCCCATCCATGGGGAAGATAGCTCAGACCTTCGGCCATGTCTGCCTGGATTTGGCAGCGTTGCTTCCATCCTAAGAGTTTCTTGGGTTTGTCGAAAATCCAGTTATTGAGGCTACCATTAGGTATGTAATCATAAACAAGCATCAATTCGTTGCCTTTTTGGCAATAGCCTTGCATTTGGACTGGGCTTTTGTGTTGGAGCTTTCCCATGCTCGAGATATCTGCCATGAATTACTTTAGACCTTGTTTGGAGTCGTGGTCCACGCATTTTACGGCTATTTCCGTATTGTTAAGAAGAGCTCCTTTGTATACTCTTCCAAACTCACCAGAACCAAGAATGTCATCTTTAGAGAATCTATTAGTAGCTTTGCTTAATTTTTTGCAAGAGAATCTATGGGGCCAGTACTCGATCTCCCAATCTTCAATCTCATCCTCTTCTTGCTGTTTTAACTTGTTCTTTCGCCAAAACCAGTAACCTATACATGCACAACGAATTATTACAAAAACAACACAACCAATCACAATACCAGCTATAGCTCCTGTTGATAATGAAGACGAAGACGGTGGCAAGAAAATTGGAAAACTAGTAGTGTTAATCTCTCTGGCAACCCCAGTGTCACTCAAACTCCAAACAAGAACTCTTTGTGCCTCAATCGAAGTAATCTTGGACGCAGAAAACCCAACATACGTCTCTCTTGAAAGATAATTTGCAATTGTCAGATTCAGGGGAGGCCTGGAAAGCTTAGACAAGCCAAGAAGGGCATTTGTGACATTGACTTCAAAATTGTGACCGTTGGGATGAAATCAGCTAAATCTGGGGTTCGTCCCTCGTAATTCTGACCCAAAAGTCAGAGCAGTTTCTGTTTTACCTCTAATGGCTGGCAGAATAAATGCCTATCTATGTCATAATCTTGATAAGCCGTCAATTTTACCACCTGGTCAAGATTTGAAGTTTTGTCAATATCAATAATTTTGAGCCTGAGTTAAGCATATCGATACTATTGGAGATAGTAAATGGGCCGAATCGGGACAATTTAGTACGGCCCATAAACAATAAAAATCCCACCCAACATAATCACATAATGGACCGGATCAAGCCTATATATTAAGCCGGCGGGGCGGGTTTAGAACGGGCCTATGAAGGGCTTGAGCTTGACCCATCACAGGCTGGTCCATGAGCTTTGTGTGTGTGTGTGTGTGTGTAATTTACTATATTATATTATAAAAATTAATTATTTATGATATTTTTATACTTTTATCTTTTATATAAGAAATTTAATTTATTTATTTTTTCTTTTAATATTGTATGAATGTAAATTATATTCCTCTTAAACTTTTAATCAATATCACCAATTTAATTCCTAATAACAATGAATCAAAATTATTGTATATTTATAATACATAACAAAATATTAATTTAAATTAAATTTACTTTTTATTCAAAGCAATTAAATAGCCATTTATTATATTTAATTAATATGACTATCTATTATACTATGATATTAAACACTTAAGTTATTTTTATAAAATATAAATTAAAATTAAAATATAATTATTTATCATAATTTATTTATATATCAGTAAAGTAAACTTTAATTGTTTATAATTATAACTTATAAGTTATAAATAAATTGTTATTGATTATCATTAAAATTTTTAAAATTTTAATTTAATTTATTAAATATATTATTATTCAACTTATTCTATTTTGTGTATTATTATTCTAAATCTAATAAATTTCTTATTATTTTTTATAAATTTTAGATAATTTATATTAATTATTTACTTATAATTTTTAAATATAACATTATTAAAATAATAATTTATATTATTATTATTATTATTATTATTATTATTAGATAATAAATTTGAGGCCCAAATGGCACGGTCCATGAGCCCGACAGGACACGGGCCACATGGGCCATGTCGTGCCTCTTTTTTTTTTTTAACAAGTCAAACTTAGCTTGATATAATTACTATATATGCGTAGACTATCCTGATATATAAGTTCGCAAAAGACCTAGTTTGCGCACATGTCCCATTTGCTATTTTTAGATATTATCTCCTGAGACAAACTTGTTAATAATAAGCAGAAATAAATGTCATAAATTTTTTTTGATAAGCCAAAAATTCTTAAGTTTCAGCTCATTACCGGCACGACTTGTATTGTAACCTCTAGATACTCTTTCTTGAGACAAACTTGTTAATAATAAGTAGGAATAAATCTCGTTAATTTTTAAGTTTCAGCTCACTTTTGATGAAAGTAATCATGTATTATATTTTACACACGTGCCTTTTACAATCAAATTCCATGAGTTAGTGTTGTGTGTTGGAAGATTTCTTGCGTGTGTATTAAAATAATAAGACAGTGATAATACCAAATAATAATAACGATGCAATTAAATCAGTTAAAATTAAAACTTATACATTATTTTTCTGTAGAGCTGTCAGTCTCTCTCATTCTTCCACAATAATATAAACATGTGGCATCTAATCTTATAAAAAGAAGTCAAACTTAACAATATATAGATAATATTCAACTTTCTAAAAGAGAGAATTTCTCTAATCAACACACGTCTATTATTTATTATCTTTCCTATTCTCAAAAATTAACAGTAAACACTTGAAAAATAATGCAACGAATACTTTCTAATCTTTATCTTTCTCTCTTTTTTTTTTATTATCTTATCTCACTACCCGTGACTAACTTTAATATGAGAGGTTTTTTAACTGAAAAACCTTTATCACTCTAACTCTTATTGCATTTGTAGATTTACATAAAAGAAAGTGTTTTTTCTTTATAGTGTTCAAAATCATCCTCACTGCTTATATATCAGCATAAAGTCAAAGTAAACTTTAAAGTAGTTAGATCAACATAACCCCGATGTAAACTTTATACATTAATAGCTATCATCAAAATCAATTTGAGCATGAATATTTTGCCTATTTTTCATACTAATCGACATAAAAGGCAATTAAAGTACCCATTTGAAGCTGTCTTAACAGACTCAATATAGTTTAGATTAATCTGAATTTGATTATAACGTGAGTCGTTAAATTTAACATTTTGACCGGTATCAAATCCAACGACCAAAAGTGAAGCCATAATAGGAACGATTGTGTTTGTGAAAATACCATAATATTGACTCACAAGTGCACCCAACAAAGATGTAAAATTGCTAAGAACAAAACAAAGGCCAAAGCTGGGACTCAATGCTATCTCTGCCAACATCGAGAAGACAAACAAAGATGAAAAAGAAGAAATACTTGTAGAATTTGTGCCAAATTTCATGATCAGTTTTGTTAGATAATAAGCTCTCCCGAAAGAGAATTGATTTGAATCGTTGGTGAGCCTAACAATGAACAAGTCAACTTGGGCATTAGTTATGGAACCAAACGAATTGTAGATGAAGTCGATCGCTAAGATGGAGAAGCTGATGTTGAAGAACCCAACTACGATGTGTTTTATCATCAGTCCCCATTTTCGTTGGTGGAGAATGAGTTGTCGATGGTGAAAAGCTAGAGAGCTTCATTGAATGGATGGGAAATTGAAACTATAATGTGGTCAAAGAAGATTAGGTGTGTAGCATATTTATTGACAATGCTAAAGCAGCTTGTTTCGTCATAACTGTACAAACCGCTGGTCGAACAACACTATTGTTCAGTATTAAATTTTGTAATTGGTTCACGCCATTTATGTATTTAAAGTTATAATTTAGATCGTTAAATAATAAAAATGATTTGATAAAGGGTTTGATGGTTTTGTGATTAATTGTATATTTTTTTATTGATTAAAAAAAAAAAGCTAAAAGAAGATCCTAAACTAAATAAAAATTATAAGATTGGTCATATTTGTATTTTGTTTTAAATTTATTAATTATTAGAAAATTGTTTACTTAAAAGAGTAAAAGATGAATAAGAAGAGTAAGACAGTTATACAAAGAAAAAGATATATATTTATAAAATTTTTAAATAACACCTTTTACAGTCTTATTAAAAGAAAAGCGAAAAATTAAAATTAAATAACGATAATGCAAATTTAATATTTTTAAGTACATATTTTCCATTTGTGAAATAATGCCACGTTTTTTTTTTTTTTTTTAAAAATTTAAAATTAAATATATTTAAGTATGAAATAAACAATTCGTCAATTACTTAATAGAGAGTAGAGATGAAGCTATTTGGGAGGATTTATCGCTTATCTCCCTTAAAATTTTTAGTTTTATCACTTAAATGACATATTTTTAATAAATATCACTTACTTTTCAGAGTCCAATTCCATTAATCTATTAACATAATATTGATCAAAAACAAAAAGTATGCTTAGAAATTTATCATTTTAAATATATTATAAAATATATTCAAATTAAAAATAAAATATTTTGGTATATTATTTAATTTTAAAATTAAATAATATACCAAAATATTTTATTTTTAATTATAATTTCTTTTTAAAAAAAAAAAAAAAAGAAGAAGAAGGTTTTGTGGGGCAAGCGACTACCTATTAAATCCAAATCTTTACTCCTATTTTTACCGGAATTCAGGTGGCAAAGTAATGCAATGGTTTGACCCATCATTGGAGTTGCATTTAGAGGGTATTTTTTAATTTTAAATATTATTTATTTTAATAATTTAATCTAAAACTATATTGTCAATTGATTGTAAATTAAAAATTTTTTAAAGTAATTTTTTTTTTATAAAAAATTATTTATTTATAACCAGATAAAAATTTAAAAAATTCAATTTTTATTGCATTAATATTATAGTAGGACTATATTTATTGAATTATTTGTTAACAAAAACAATATGCTAAAATGTATGATAAAAATTATATTTCAAAAATAATATATAATAATCAACCATTATATTGATAAATTAATATTTGTGATTTGAACATAATTTATTTATTAATTATTATAATTAAATTTGAATATTTTTATATTTAATAAAAATAAAATACTTTATATTTAAAGTTTTAATATATTTTCAAATGTAATAAAATAATGATTTTCAGAAGGACGTTATTATTCTAACATAAATTAAAACAAAATAAATTATTAATGAAATAAAAATATCAGGATAGATAATGATGATTAGTAGAAAAATTATTTAAATAAAAAAATCTTAAATATCAAGAATTATGAATGATAAATTTTTAAGAGTATATTTGTAATTGGCCATGATTATATTAATAATTAACCGAATTGAAAGACTTTAATAGAATTTCGTCTTCATCTAACTTTCTTCATCGGCTTTACTATGCTGTGAGTTAATGGACTAGAAACTATTCTCGTTGATAAATATAGTTAAATTATTAAAGGGCAAACAAGTTACAGGTGGGGATGTAGCTCAAATGGTAGAGCGCTAGCTTTGCATGCGAGAGGCACGGGGTTCGATCCCCCGCATTTCCAGATTTTGCCCTCAGTCAAATTGGTTTTGGACAGAAACCCAGTTGTTGGCCCACCTCCATATCCATTAGGCCTGATTATCGGCCCAAGTTTTAAGAATATGCTTATGCAATTACCCTGTGACATACATAAAACCAACGTATTATAAAATATCACATTCAACTTCCAGTCACCACCTGAAAAACAAAAGGAAACATTAAGAGCGAAAGCAACGGTCTTATCCATTATCTTACAGTATTTACAATCTTACTCTGATCATTCATGTCGTTTCTTTGCGAGGGTTCAAAGGATATTATGTCATTTTCATAAAGAAGACAGCCTACGCTTCCTCCGTCTTCAACCATATCGATGGAATCTGCATTTACAATTGGCTCTTGTCGTTTCATTCTTACAAAACGACATGACTATGAGCAAACGATAACCACAACCACAAGCCAATGAATAGAAAAAGGCATGGGAGGAGGATTATGTCATCGCTCCATCTCTAGCTAACTGATTTTCGAAAAATCTTAACTACAATTAATGCGATAACAAGGGCCCACGTGTCTTATATTGCTGCGTATGCCTACACGTACTCTTTGACATCCGCCATGTGTATCCTTGGGAACAGTCCCATGTTTCTGTTTTAACATATAATGATCTTCCAGAAATTGAAGTGGGTTGTCAAATCCCAATCATAAATGCAAGAATATTATGGTGATGTCCCCTATTGTTCTCTGTATTCCAAGCAAACCCTCCTCCTAATGTTGACTAATTTTATTGGAATACAATTCCAGGAATTTCTTTGATTCACCCATTGGGTACTTGTTCGTTTTACAAGGAAAGTCTAGTAAGATCTGGAATTCATTATTTTGCTGAAATTATGCCTCATCAATTGAGTTCTAAAAATCCCAAATCTTAATCAATCTAATAGAAAGTACTTTTGTCACGAATGGCCAAAGTCTTCAGAATGGCAATCCAGTCATTTTCGGAAGTCCAGTTATTCATAATTGCTTAAATAATACGGGATTAGACGTGGACCCATCTCCAAGGGCTGACTCGACAGATCCCCTTTCCCTTCTCCAAGAAGTCTTGTAATTTGGAACGGAATTTGGAGGACGAAGACTTTGGGCATATCTTATTGAAAGCGTGGATTCTTTTCAATTTCGGGTTTAATTAAATTGTATGACACGTTGTCAAGGGAAGAAAAAAATGTGCAATGAGATTTGATGACTGTTGATAACTTCTATGATAAGTTATTTTTTGATTTCAATTATTGTTTAGTAAGCCATCTTTTTTATTTCAATTATTATTTAGTAAGCCATCTGATTGAGTTTTAATTATTTCAGTATCTCAATTTTTATTTTAATTATAGAAAAAATTTATTTTTTTTATTTTAAAAATAAAAATTTTAAATAAAACATACCAATATATTTTTAAAAAAGTGGTTTAAGCGTTTTATTATATTAAGGAGCATCATGACCCTAAAAATTACGAATATTTATTGCGATCTTAGACTTAACGTAAAAGAATAATAAAAAGATCTATCAAATAACTATATCTAATTTTTTTTAATCAGATTTTCGTTCTCTATTACTCATACGTAGAAAAGCTTTATAAATAGTAAAATTATTACATAAAAAAGAATTCGATTTTTTTGGAGCTATTTTCAACTGGGAGAGAAAAAGAGAGTCTTGCTAACAGAGATCAGTCCTTTCTCGTAAATATTTTTCGAGCCCAGTCTCTCGGATCGATAAACACTTAAATACTCATACTTCATTTCTCTTTTAACATGGCCTTGGATAGTCCATTGACTTGAGCGTTAAAGTTTATTCGTCGATAATCTGGCTTTACTCTTAGTTCGTTTTTCTTCAATTTCAGATAGTCCCCAAGAGTCTCTGTTAAGAGCTAAACACCGTTTTATATGACTTTTACATCGATCGTAACAGTAAAATTTGTGTGAATGATCAGTGATTTCAGTGCTTATTTCATCTACTTACTACTTTTATCAGTATTATTTGAACTAGATGGATGATCAGTGCACGAAAAAGTTTAAATATTCAACGTACTTTATTCGTTTATCAATAGTTAAACACTCGCATCATTCATAAAATAAACTATCACAGTTTATTACTAAGAGTTTTTCATTCATGTTAAGCAATATGATTGTCATATCTAAAAATTATGTACAATGTTTCACTAGGACACGGAAGAAAATGATAAAATACACGCCTAAGAAAAGAAAAATCTTCACAACTATGGTTGCAGGTGTTCCTGTCCCGAGGTGTCAGGGTTTTGGCTGGCATCGAATAATTCGGCCGTCACATTATTACCGATGTCCGGGGGCTGAATAGCTGCAAGAGAGGCTTGCACTTTTGGCCAATCGGGGGATCACCAGGGATAGTTGGAGATATTTTAGCAGGCCCTTATTTTTACAGCTCGTTCCCTACAGCCGCAAGAGTCTCTAGGGGCAACTCGACCTCCACCTCAGGAGTTATTTCATCGGACGACCTCTTGACACTTAACTCTGTGAAAAGTCAATTGAAGTCCATCTCAGATAGGTGTTCTTCAACCAGTGCACTTACGTTTCTAAGCCAGAATAACACACCTTTCTCATATTAATTATAAGCTCGGTCGTAGACAAAGCAAAGGTTAACTTGTAGTTTTCTTATTGTGGCCTCTGTCTTTAGCAACTCTTGACTTCGGAAGGACATGTCCGCCTCTAGTCTTTCAGCTTTCTCCTAGAGTCTTTGAATGGCATTCTCCCTACTGCAAAAAAGGTCAACTAGTTTGTCGTTTATCTTTCTCAACGAGTCCAAGTCATTCTTCAGCTGCAAAATCTTTCGATTCGAATCTACCATCCTAAACTCGATAATTGTGACCCTCTTCTCAAGATCTTCTCTAATCTTGGCCTAGTCTTGGTGATCCCTCTCCAGCTTCTTATTCAGGCTGAGAATCTTCTTCTTTAGCTGCTCATTCTCTCGACCTTGGGCAATTGCACCTCGGATATAGGACTTTATCTGCTTCTGCTATCAAGAGAGCACGTAGGCGATATGTATAGGCAACAGTTAGACACGCAAACTTGAAAGTAAGAAAAAAAGAACAAGATCGACAGAAGACCCATCATGGCCGAGGAGTCCCCCACATAATTAATTATCGTCTCAGGAGGAAGGTTTTTCACCTCCTCGTTTATAGTTCGTCCACCAGAGGAACTATTGCGTTGATAAGGAGCAGGAGCAGCGCCACTATTGGCCTCTTGTCTTTGCCAATGTCGGAAAGCTCTAGCTCTAACATTTGAACACATGGTAGGGCGAGACGACGAGAAATTATCAGTACTAGGACTTTGAGAGATAGAGCCAGGGCTCATTAGGTTGAACCTGACGCGTCGGTCGAACTAGATTGAATTGCGTAAGCAGCTAAAATGGCAATACTCAATAATTTATTTTGTCCGTCCCCAAATCTGGGTCTCTTCCTTGTTAGTCAAGAAGGGCTGCCATTGCTATCAAACATCTCTTGAGACAAAACTAGGGCTTTGCTTTTGTCTCTTGTGAAAGTGTTAGGAGCTTTCTGTCGATGATGCCGGGGTGAAGGTGGTAATTGGCCTGTCCCTATTTCTCTTGTTATTCTTCTTGCAACTTTTAGGCACTCCAAAATCAAAAGGCGTTGATCTTTTCTCGACATCTCTGTCGAAAGAAAACAAAAATAATTAGTGCCTTTTACATGCGTGATCGTGCACCTTTGGTGTCCTACCCTTTATTTTTGCTCGGTTTGGGATGATGCACAAGACGTGGGAGGAGACCAAACTCGATTTTACTAAATTAACCTCTGATAAGATCTTCTTCTAGTCAGTAGCAATGTCTCTGAGGAAAATCATCCTGCCTTTTAATTCCTAACTCAGGGCGAGGTGACCTAACCATGCTGTAGCCGACCCAAATTTATTTGGGATCTCTCTTCCCTCGGCAAGGTCTCATTTATCCCCAATGAAGAATCACTTATCCTTTCAATACTTGATACTAAAAGAATTGCCCCTTACTGGGTTCAGAGTTCTCAGCCTAGTTTGCAAGTAATACCATCCAGGGCTAGATACTAAATTTTTTCTTAAGATGTATATGTAGGCCACCTCAAAAATACTTGAGGGGCTTATGTTGATGACTTTTACCGACCAGTTATTTTTCGACCCCAACTATTATTTAGCAAGCGACCTAACCCAGCTCCAGTCACCTCAGCATCACGACCTCCATATTGATTATCGAAGCAACTCAATTTTTTTATTTCAAAAATAAGAGTCTTAGATGGGACATACAGGTATATCTCTCAAAAAGCAGCTTAAGTATCCCATTACGTTAAGGGGTGCCATGTCCTGCAGGTTATAAGCACTCATTGTAACTCCAAATGTAACATAAAGGAATTATAAAAAGACCTACTAAAAAATTATACCTAATTCTGTCTAATTAGGCTCTCGTTCTCTGATGCTCACACGTGTAGAGACTTTATAAATGATAAAATTGCTACATAGAAAATGATTTGATTTTTTTGGGCCATTTCTGATTGGGAGAAAAAAGGGGAGAGCTCTGCTAGCAAAGATCAGCCCTCCCTCATAAATATTTTCTGTGCCCAACCTCTCGGGTCGATAAATACTCAAACACTCATATTTCGTCTCTCTTTTAACTTGGCCTTAAATAATCTACTGACTTGGGCAACAAAATTTATTCGTCGATAATCTGACTTCAGTCTTAACTCGTTTGTCTCTAATTTTAGATAGCCCCTGATAGTTTTGGTTAAGAGTTAAGCACTACTCTTTTCGTCGTTTACATCGACTATAATAGTAAAATCTGTGTGGTGCGGCAAGTTTTTTTTTCATAAAAAATTTAGGCATCAACAGTTAGTGCCGTCTGTAAAAAACGAGCTAAAAGCCTATACAAAAAATTTGGAAGGTATTTCATACAAACATAGCAGGGAATACTCGTAGTCATCTCTCTAAAAAAGTGCAGAAAAAAAAAGTCGAGGATCCTCTAAACACTGACAAAAAAGGGACCACTATAAAATCGTCTAACGAAAACGAAGTACAAGATCATCATACTGATGGTTTAACCAGTCGAGCCACTATTAAAATCGAGTGGTGTGAGTTTTGACAGATGGAAGGAGGGCTAACGGAGCACAAAAGTGTAAGAAAGACTGATAATCGAAAGATTCTTAAACTGGAACACAAAAACTAACAGTTGGAAAAGAAAGCTGCAAGGTTAAGAGCGTTAGTTTGGCGGTAAAAACATGAAAAGAGGCACCAAATTGTGTCCGAAGCCTTAAAGGTAAGGGCCGATTATCCTCTAGGGGAGATGGGCTGAAAAGTCTAATACCAAACCAGGGAAACTGTTACCAAGAACGCTCGCTTCACTAGTCTGCGAAAAGAGAACGACAAGGCTAATGCTTATAATGGAATAAAAAGTAATAGTAGCAACGAACCAATGATGTCTGCTACTCCGTACAGCCCCAAAATAGACTTAAAAACTACTACCAGACTAAGGCATAATACGGTGAACCTGCGATCTCAACTCGACAAGATCAGGTCCCGAAATTACAGTGTTCGACTTACGGACTCGCAAATAATAAAAACCTGTGTCAAGAGGATATTGGAAGAAATTGGGATCGGGGGAACAAAGGCAAGTTTATTGAAGAGCGCAGACGAAAAATCCAAGACAGAGAAATGCAATGATTCTCCTTTTATTAAGAATATAATAAAACTGACCATCTCCAGAAAGTTTAAAATGCCGCAGATCATACCTTATACTAAAAAAGCCGACCCCACACTGTATTTGGACACTTTTAGAGAAATAATTCATATTCAAAGACTGAGCAAGCCCCAAATGTGTCGATTATTCCAGTTGACTTTGAAAGGATAGCCCAGAGTGTGATTCAAAAGTCTCCCAAATGGTACTATTGAAAACTTTCGAAAATTGGACTAATGCTTTATGGAAGAGTTCTGAGGCATCATAAAAACTGCTCGTAGCACAAGCGCCCTCCTCTATTACAGCAGAGCCCCGCTGAGAGTCTCTAGAATTTTATGTCAAGATATCATTAGGAGGTGATACAATTAGGGGCTTTTCACCACCCTCTCGCATTGGAAAGATTGAAGAGAGGGTTTCAAGTGGAGAGAAAATAGTATGCTACTAATAAGCAATCGATTACCATATATGAAGCCGCCCGAAGGGAGCTGTTTGACAAAATAGACATTAAGAACTGAGTATTCCTGAGGAAGCAAGAGAAAAAGGTGAATCACTTCGAGCGAAATGACAGGAAACTTTTTCCAATGAGAGACTTGAGAAAATATGAACATACCAACTGAAAAGATAGAGGCGACAGGCACTCCTGATAGCCCTGACAAAAGGATATAATAAAGAAGTCAGCCTTGGATAGAGAGCGACATTAAGAGGCTCAAATGGGTGAAAGAAATTTCATTCAGTTAAATATTCCTCTCTCGTAAGCTCTACGCTATACAAAAGACAATAGGCTTTACGTGAAAAAATCCACCCCGACTAGGTCCTAAAGGGCTAACATTCCAGATGGCCAATTTTACGATTACTACGGGTGTTACAGATATAGCACCGATAATTATTTTTATTTGAGAGAATAAATTAATATCCTGATAAAAAATTATTACTTCGATCATCTGGCAGTTGATCTCAATGCCAGAGAGTTCGATCCAGCCAAGAAGCACCGAACTATAGTAATATCGGGTAGGCCCATTTTGACAAAAAATTAAAATCGATCTAGAAAAAATTATTTTAGATTCTCACTGTTGAACTCGGATAATGACTTTTATATTATGAAGGTCTAAGAATTGAAAAAACTAAGAGTCACGTTAATGCCAATTATATTTATTAACGCAAATAAAAGAGGCGTGCATTATTCTCACGATGATGTAGTAGTAACAATGGGGGTAAGAGAAAAAGAATTCAATAGAATCTTATTCACAAAAAGCTCGGTCAACATCATCTTCAAGGACACCTTAGACAAGTTGGGCATCGAAGATGTGAGGCTAGAAAATCCAGAATTCGCCTTATATGATTTGAAAAATCTTATGCCACGTTCTTAGGTATGGTGTCTTTGTTAGTGATCATGGGGGAAAAGTCCAACAAAAAAATTATCATGATCGAATTCCATATGGTAATCTACGAATACCGTATTTTATCATTATAAGCCGACTATTTCTCCGAGCCACTAAAGCAATAAAAAGTATCCATTACCTAAAACTTAAATTTTGGGCCGATAATGAAATTGACATAGTACGAAGAAGTCAGAGGAAAGTGCGATCATATTTTGCAATCTCCTCCAGACCCGTTTATTGCCTTTTCAAGCGATATCAAGATCAGAAGAAGGACCAAGCCAAAGGCGATAGTTTGAGACAAGAGGCGACAAATCGGCGGAGAAAAAATAAAGCCCTATCCTATGACAATTCAATTATTAAGTCTGCGAAGGAATTACGAAAAATAACCGTGGACGAATCTGACCATCAAAGAATGGTTCAAATTGGCTCCCACCTTAGCCACGATGAGGCCTAATTAATGAAAGAGTGCCTTCATCAAAATAAGAATGTCTTTGTATGAAGCTATAATGATATGCCTGAGATAAATCCAGAAATCATCACACACAAGTTAGAAACATGATCCTCGATAAAATCTATAAAGCAAAAAAGAAAAATATTTAAGTAGGAGAGAAGGTAGACCATTTGTGATAAAGTAAACAAGCTTTTGAAGGATTCATTAAGAAAATTCATTATCCCAACTGGATAGCTAATGTAGTCATCGTAAAGAAAATGAGCAACAAATGAAGGATGTGTGTTAATTTTACTAACTTAAACAAAGCATGTCCAAAGGATAACTTTTTTCTACTTCGAATCAACCAGTTGGTGGATGCTACGATTAGGCATCGGCTGCTAAGTTTCATGAATGCTTTCTTCAAATATAATCAAATAATCATGCATCCGTCCGATGAGAAAAAAACTTTTTTTATCGCTAATTAGGGGTTATATTATTATTGGGTGATGCCATTTGGGTTAAAGAATGCTGGGTCAACCTCTAATAAGTTCATCCATGGAAGTTTATATAGATGATATAATCATTAAGTTAAAAAAAGCATGCCTACATTAGAGATTTGGAAGAAACGTTCACTCTTCTAAGGAAATACGACATGAAGTTGAACCTAAAAAAATGTGCATTTGGTGTCAGATCGAAAAAATTCTTGAGATTTATCATGAGTAAGCTAGGTATAAAGGCCAACCCCCAAAAGGTAAAGGCGATTCAGAAGTTAAAATCATCTTCTATAGTGAAAGAGATGCAGAGTCTGGTCGAAAGATCGCTACTTTTCACCGATTCATCTTAACAGCAACCAATAAGTGCAATAGGTTTTTTCAATTCATTAAGAAGGAAAAAATGACAGAATAGACACTAGAATGTAAGGCCAGCTTCCAGGAGTTGAAATAATATCTTGCTACTACTTTTATATTGATGAGCCCGCAGATGGAAAAAATTTTATACTTGTATCTAGTCGTGAGTGACCACGCTGTCAGTACCACTTTAACAAAGAAAGATACAAATAAGGTATAAAAATCGATTTATTATATAAGTGAATTACTTTTTGATACAGAAACAAGGTATTTAGAGTAGGAAAAGCTAGCGCTGACCTTGATCACTGCAATCAAAAAGTTTCGCCCATACTTCTAAGCACACCCTATCATTGTCCCCACCAAATAGCCTTTTAGACAAATATTGCACTGAACTGACCTTTCAAGAAGGTTGGTCAAATAGAGCATCGAGTTAAATAAATTCGATATAAAATTCAGGCCATGAAAGGCCATTAAAGGATAGATTCTGACCAACTTTATTACCAAACACACTATCTTAGAATTCTTGCTAATCAGACGACCCCGTGACGCTGGAAAGGAAAAAGAGTAATTGCCCTACTTGTCCAAGCCTTAAAAAGTTTTCATCGATGATACATCAAGTGCTTAGGATTGTGGAGCAAAAATTATACTTGAAAGCCCTGAGGGTGAAAAAGTTATGAGCGCACTTTGGTTCAAGTTTTTTGCTACTAATAATAAAGTCGAGTACGAAATTTTTTGGCCTGCCTTTGAATGGCTCTCCTGCTTAGTACTTATAATGTTGAAGTAAATGGGGATTCACATCTTGTGATATAACAAGTAAATGGTCAATTTTGTCCAACCGAAGTGAATATGCAGCTTTACCTTACACTAGATCGTGAACAAATAAAAAAGTTTTACCGAGTCAAGATAGAGCAAATTCCCAAAATCAAAAATTCTTGAGCTAATGCTCTTTCTAAACTGATATCCATATTCTATGAGAAGGCTTTTCGACTCATACTAATAGCCATTTTAGTCAAGAAGAGTATAAAAAAAGATGCCTGCTCAAGGCAGCTGCTCACCACATAAGACGCTCCTTCTTAGATGACTCTCATAAAGTTATACTTACAAGAAGAAAAAGTGTCAGAAGATGAAAAACAAGCTCGTAAAATAAAAAATCAGGAGGCTCGATATGCCATTATTGAAGGCATACTTTACCAACGCAATTATGGTTTGCCTTATTTGAGATGTTTGGGTGAGGACGAGACAAACTTAGTATTATGAAAAGTTCACAAAAGTTTTTGTGGCAACCACGAGGGTAAACGAGCTTTAGCCCATAAAATTCTGAGGCAAGAGTACTATTAGCCTACTCTCTTTAGAGATGCAGTCAAAATGACAAGAAAATGTTGGCACATCTCTTCTCAACTATTGGGCTTGAGTCCAAGAGCTGAGACCCAATGAGGGACAGATAAGTTCTCAACTTATACTGACCTTCTTCCCATTCAAACACTAGAACTCTTTCTTTGTACACGAGGGGAGTAACCACTTGAACCCCTTTTTATTGGTCCATCACACCAACTCTTAGGCCTTGGGCTCTAACTCTTTGGACTATCCAACTTCTTGGATCTAATCCAATAGTGGTGGTTGATAAGTTCTCAACTCTTTCCGACCTTCTTTTCTCAAAACCTTGAACTCTTTCTTAGTAAATGAGAAGAGTAGACACCTGAACTAGTCCAGGTGGTTACTCTCTTTATTCACCAAAAAAGAGTTTAAGGGTTCGATGGGGGAGAAGGTCAGAATGAGTTGAGGGAATTAGTTCGGCACTTCTTTCCTACATAAAACCCTAATGGTTACTGGGTTATCTACCTTGAAAGCCTTTTGATACACATTAAGATCTTGTGCGATGACTATGAAGGAGAATCAGTCGATCTCGAACTCAATCCCTATCTTGAGTGCCAGGATTGAATTAGTAATGGACCCCTTATCGCTCGAACTCACTGGAAAACCTAGCCCTGGGTCTTCCTCAATAATTTTTTGAGATGATTGACCTAGAAACCTAACTCGATAGCTCTCACTGCTAGTACTCATCTTCTACATGCATACAACATGACGTCAGGATAAAAACGGCATAAAGAACTAATGTTTCCCGAGGCCAATGGATAATGTGGGCCTCGTATTCTCCCTCTCCCTGCTTGCCCTTACAGCCCTAACAATGTGCCAATTGATGAGATTCCTGACCTTAAAGGCTTCTCGATAGAGGCTAACGTTACGTTTTTCTTTACTTGTCAAGTGAGAAACCTACCACAACACTACTATAAAAGAATTGTGTAATAAAAGGACAAAGAAGTAGTATCTTACCGATTAAGAAGACGGTGGAATAAGGGCGCAAAGGGATTCATTGCTGACAAAGGCAGGCGGCACAGAAGGATAGAGCTCGAAAAGGCTGCAAAGGGAACTTAAGTCTGTCAAGAAAGCGAAATGGAAAATATGAGACAAACTAGGGTTATTTATAGTCCTCGAGCCAGTAACCAAGTGACACGATATATCCAAATAACCACTATGCGAATGGTCAGGGACAAGCCACGTATCATGGGCTTAAGAGGGTGCTCTAAAGCGCTATACTAGTTCAAAAATATCCATCAATCTGCTTACACATAACTATGTTATGAGTTATAAGAAGGCACTGTACTTCAGTAAGGTTCTTTTAAAAAAAAAACAGCAGCTGAAAATTGAAGCATTTTTATTTAATAAAGACCGTTGGCTACTCTAAGCACCAAAGCGCTCAAGATGGAAAACCAAATCGCCTTAGCAAATTAGAATCATTCAAATTTTCGCTCTCGCTTCACGACAGCAAAAATTTAGTAGGCTTAAGTTGAAGACTTTTACCTATTCTGTATTTTTAGTCCCCAATAATTGTGAAGTGGGCGACCTGACCTAGATCCGATCACCTCGGTACACCAATTGCCATCTTAATTATCGAGGCGACTCAATTTTAATATTCTAAAAAATAAGAGAATCAGATGAAAAAAAGCGAGCGTATTTCTTAAAAAACGACTTGAACGTCTTATTATATTAAAAGGCATCTTGTCCTATAAATTACAGGCATTTATTATGTCACCCTAATCTGACATAAATGAGTGGTGAAAGGACCTGTTAGATGACCATACCGTATTTTATCTAATCAGGCTCCCGTTCTCCGATACTCACATGAACAAAAGCCTAATAAATGATAAAATTGCTATATAAAAAATGATGATTTTCAAACTTTGAGAGAGACAAACAGAGTTCAACTAGCGAGAATCAGCTCATATTATAAATATTCCTGAACCTAATATTCCGGGTAGGTAAATAACTTAAACGCTCCTAATTTATTCTCTCTTTAATTTGACCTTTGATGATCCACTGACTTGAGCGTTGAAGTTTATATGCTGGTGATCTAAGTTCCCTTTTAGCTTTTTCTTTCTGATTTCAGGTAGTCTCCCAGAAATCTTTGATCGGAACTAAATATTAGTTATTGCAGCCTCTTCATCAACCGTAATAGCGAAGTTTGTGTGGTGCGCTGAATTTTTTGCTAAAAAAAGGTTTAGGCATTAACAAATATATATCAATTATATCCAAAAATTCAGATGAGCATCTAATCTAATTTGTAAATTTATATGCGCAAGTTGTTTTTACAATTTATATAAGAATGTATAAATTAAGGGAGTTAATATAATGATAAAGAAAGTTATACAATATTGGATTAGAATTTTCTTTTGTGAACACTAAACATTTTGTTATAGGTGTATTGAGACCAATATTTAGAGATTTTTTCAGTTATGATGATGCAATAATTTTTATATTTAAATTTTTACACTAATTTTTTTAAAATTTTATTTAAGAAGATCAACTTAACTACATTTTAGTGGGTGTTGAACAGCTTGGGAGAGCGTTGGAGCTGTTGGCAACCCAAGTAAGTCGGTTGAATTAAGTTTAAATCAAATGAGAATATTCATTCTTAATTTCATCCTGATTTTACTCATATTGCTTTTTAATTTGTTGTTGGAGACTCGTGGTTGCTAATCATAGAAAGCATACTAGAATTTAGAAGGAAAAACATTTTATTTTTCAGGGCAAGAGATAGAAATATTTTCCAAGCACGACTCGTTGTCGATTTGAGTAGGGACCGTGTAAAGTCTCTTTGGAAACGAGGATTTGGATGTATTTTAGCTTTGCGTCTGAATTTGCCAGTTTTCCGCTGTTTTATTTTATATTTTGTTTGTTAATCCTCCTGGCATTCGGGTCACATGGGCACATGGGAACGGTTCCTTTCTTGTTCCCAACATAAACTCATAGTGGGCTCATAATGCATCCCATTGGCTAAGTTGTTCTATTAAAGGATAAATCAAAAGTTTCATTAACACTGGCCACTCGCTTGGAAAAAAGAACCTTATATGGTCCCATAAAGTCGATCGTGCAATTCTCTGATCTGATCTCTATCTTTCCAAAATGCCGTTCATTATAACAACGAAACATGCATCAAGAAAGGAATTAAATTTTATGAACAAAGGTTAATGTTACCTATTTAGAAACTCACCTCTGCTCCAAGATCATATAGGCAAATTATTAGTTAAACATAAAAAGATATAAGACTATCAAGCCTTTGGAACTATACAACACAGGTGAAGTTGACCTACAGATTTCTTAACTATAAATTTGGAGTAAACACACACCCGTCACATTTTTAAGATTTGAACTCGAGTTGACTAGTAGAACAAAGATTGGTTGGAATAACCTACGTAATTGATAAGGATTAGTTAGAGTGATGCTTTATTTGACGTTGAGGGTGTTAAGTCTGTAAAATTGCTGTAACTGTTAAGTAAAACAACATGATTGATATAAAATATGAATAATAAAAGTAATATTTATCAAATAAAATATTTTATGCTTGTATTTTGAAAATATAGTAAGCACAATTTCAAAGAAAGCTTCAAGGCAAGGAATGTCCATGGTCCCTGGTACTCTTGCTCCAAGGCTATGCCAAATACATGTAACATTTTTATGGGGTATCAATTTAATAATATTGGCTAGGCTGTAGAAAATAGGAGTGGCACATGAAACCATTTCCATGCAAAGTCATATGCAACTACTATACCTCCGATCGATGTTGATATGACGGTGGATTTACCTTTACAATAAGATGGTCCCGCGGCAACATTTTTGACGGTTCACATGTCTTTTGCCTACTTCATTTCTGTCTCAACCGTTAGTATTGCAAAGGAAATGCTTACATTCATTAAAAACATCACAAGTAATTGTCAATAGTTAATTATCTTACAAGTACAATGATCAACATATGTTTCGTGTCTATGACAATAGCACAATAGAGTTTCGACAGCTGTTGTCATTGTGATGATACTTTTTTTTTTTTTAAACTGAAAACGCAGGAAAAATTAATCTTCCATCAGACCAAGGGCTCATAGAAACACGATCTGGTCTATTTCTTTGACGATTTCTTTGTGTTATATAAATTATTATAATCCAGTTCTATTTCAGAAAGATTTATTCAGAATGTTTCCAAATGTATTCCTAAAATGAAGACACATGGGATGAGAAAAAGACATACAGTCTACAAAATAAAACAATGAACTAATTATGGTATATCCATCCTATTATTGCATAGTTGATAAGATTGAACCACCCCAAACCCTGAGACCAAATTAAAACATCTGATATATTTTCTCTTATTAATATCATTTTTAATGAGAGTAGTGAAAGTTCAGAAACAAAGAATCATCAATGTGACCACTTCAGCACTCGTATTTTGACCCGTCGTTCCAAGGTTTCCCCACTATTCTCCAAATGGACAGTTCACGACAACAATAAAAAATGAAATATTATATTCATGATAGTTCATTCTTATTATTTAACGGATTATACTATACACTAAACAGGACTTCTTAATTTTTTGAACTATTAGCTATCGTTGTATCACCAAAATTATTGACCAATCAACTAGACAGATGTGCTTCCAATACTGTACTGAGTGATGCAATGCAATGCAATGCAATCAATGGAGAATGTTCCCAAAACGTACATAATTAACAAATTGAACAAATAAGATTTTTGAATTTGCTTATTTTATCTAATGTTAGCTCTCACTTGGAATGGAGACTACTGATTGGGTCTCCATTCCAAGTGAGAGCAACCATTATTGCAGAGGTAACTAATTTTTTGCGTGGCATGAAATGTTCACCATTTATCACTGAAAGACAATGTGGAGAGAGAGAGGCTTTGATGGAACAAGTCCTCGACTCTATCCAAAATCCAGAAATCGATAAGATGACAAAACAAGTACATTACAGCCACTCGGGGACAATCCCGCTCCGAAGACACATATGCTGCTGCTGAGTTCCGTTATTGCAGAGTGGTTGCTACACCCACCCCACACAGACACATATATAATAGGAGCAATAATTTAGAAGATTTGAGCTGAGTTTATCTTATATACTTTTTTTATACAATATATTAATTTTATTGAGTTGGGGCACACTGTTTAACGGTGGATTTCAAATAAAGTTGGATTGTTATTTTAAATATCACAGAAAATATCCCTTTCATAAAAAAAAAAAAAAAAAAAAATTATTAAGAATTTTATAATTTAAAATATTTTTTATTTTTAAATATTTATAACAATACCCATAATTTGAAGTATTTATAATAAACTTAAATATTTTAGATATTTATATAATTATCAAAATATTTTAAGCATTTATAAAGTAGTTAAATTTTTTATATTCTTTCTATTTTGGCTTTTTGCCATTTACTTCTTGATTATTTACTATTATATTTGTATAGTTAATATTGTAGTTGTTCGATTGCTTTGAAATTTACGTCAACTGTTTTATTTTTACTAATCAAACTTTATCTTTTCTAATTTGCTGTTTGTCCTTTCTTTTATACATGTGCTCTCGTTTTAAAAGCAAAACAGTTCGTTTTGCTGGTGGAGGATGCTTAGATATTTTCTTTCTTACCATTTCTCGAAAATTCATTGACAAAGGTACAGAGAGTTTCTCTCTCTCAAATTCCTTTTATACGTGCTATATTGAATTTTATTGATGGCTGTTAATTATGATGATCCTAACGTCTGACCAAATCTGCACCAGTAAACTCAAAACTTTTGATCTTTGCTTGTTGTCGAAGCATGGAAGATCGATCATGCAGAAAATGTATGTAAATAGGGAAGAGGTATTTTCCATCAGGTTCGCCATGAGTTACTTTCAAGCTGCTCGATAATCTGTGAAGCCCATGAAGCCGAAATGCTTTTATGGTGAGAGATGGTAGGTGACATCATTTATGGAATGCCTTAACTAACAGCTTAATTAATTAAATTAAACTTGGTACGTAATCCTTGGTTTAAGCTGTAAAGCATTCAATTACTGAAAATTAGGTTATCCAATAAGGATGAATTTCAATTCCAATCTAGAGGATATTTATTTCTTTACGTAATATCAAATATTGACGGTAGGCTAATGATTTATTTGGTGTTATGGTATTATAACTTGAAAATTATAATTTAATATCAAATATTAGTATAAAATTATGTAGATTCTACTATATATATTTTTAGTTTTGATTTTAAAATAAAATAAAATCACTACAATAGTAAAGGGATTTTAAATAAAGTGATTTTTGTTGGAAACAAGTATTAATTATTAAGAAATTGGTGATTAGGGATGCCCGTGTCTCATGCTCCCAGAAAAAATATTGCCCCAGTTTATAAATTTGACGGACTGACACAGCATGAACTTCTATAAGTGGACCTAATATTCCGGCCGGTGTCTTGTTACACTCAGCGGGTGGACCGTGGTTGGTGACATTACCCTCCATCATCATCATCATCATTATTATTATAAAAAATGAATTGAATATTTAAAAGTGTGTGTGATATTAAATTTTATAAAATTTCAAGTTTATCCTTAATTAAAATAACTAAATAAACACTAATTTCATTAATATTTTATTAATTTAAATCTATTTTATATTACATAAATCCTAATTTCTTTTCATTGACCTTAAATCATTTTCCTAAATTGAAAATATTTTTTAATATATTTTCCATCATTTTATTGAAATAAATTATATGATCATTAAAAAGATAACTACAATATACTTACAATTGTAAAATGCCCACAACTGATGAGTGAAGAATTGCAGATATTTGTAGTATGTTATTTATATTGAAGATATGGATATGAAAAATTTCCAAAAATAAAAGTCGTTGAAAAAATTAAGTATGAATATAAAATAAATGAGGTTATTTTTAACATTATATAAGGTAAATTTATAAAATATTTGAAACTCTATAATTTTAATGAGATGCGTTAACAAGTACGAGGTTATTACATAAAATCTGGGAAGAAATATCATCATCCTATTTAAAATTCAGCATTTTCGTTATTATCTCTTGATTGGACGTGCTTGTATTAGAAAATGAGTAATTTTATCGTTATATGCAACGTATTTGCAAAATAATAAGCTTTTAAAAATATTTTATAAATTTAGATTGATATTCAAGCTTTTGATGAACTTTTTAAAATTTTGTAACACGTGATATATTTTATATTGAAAAAATGAAATCTTTGTTGACAATCTTAATAACCACGTTCATTTCTTAACTAATGTTTGCTTTGTCCTTTTCCTATTTTATAGTATTTAAAAAAATAAATAAATAAACTTCAAATAAGAGATCAGAATATGAACTTGAAATAATAAATCGGAATATTTAATCTTAATTTATTTTATCAAGCAAAAAAAAAATTAAATTGACAAAAACTTAAAATATTCATAACTTATACCTTCGTCATGTATTGGGATTTTGTTTTAAAAATAATTAAAGAATAATAATATACTTTAAATTAATCACAAAAAACCTTAATCAGTTGATTAAAGTCCGGTTGTTTATATAATTATAAATAAAATTGTTATTTGAATTTTGTTCGGTGAACTAATGTCGGGAAAAATATCATACAAGTAAAATAATTATTTAATGGTTTGTGAGCCTATGAAATGGCTTCAAATAAGCCTAAGAATATGAAAAATATATATATATATAGTCAATAAATTATTTTTTTTATAAAAATAGTTAATAAATAAAACTTTCGTTTAAGACAAGTTAATGAACAAAATATTATTTTGAAAGCCTTGAAAAATAAAAAATAAAAATAAAAATAAAAAAATACACAATGTAATTTGTGATTTTCATATACCTACCGGTCCTATCTTAAGGTTCTGGCAAATACTGCTTAGATTTTATTTTCCTTAGCAAAGTCCCTCCTAATGTTAAAGTAACATAATGTCTGACCGTTAGTTGATTGGATAAAAAAGTAATTAAATTAAAATATAATTTCTCTTTCTCATCCAAACAGTCATTTTTATCTGATTAAGGTAGATTCATTCTGTCTTATCTTCCTTTCCTTCGTTGATGTAAGAAAGTTATAGGAGTCTTAATTTATTTAATATTTCTTATTTTATTAAAATTTATATTATTTAGTTTCTTGTTCAATTCATATTTGTCTTATTTAATTTTTTTTTTTTTTTGGTTTAGTCAAAGTAATATCTAATCAAATTAGTTTATAACATTAGAGTAAACTTTAAGATTCGTGAATTTTTTTTTTATATTTATTTTTTGCTTAATTAAGTTCTATTAAACTAACAAATATTAAAGAATAAAAAACTACACCCGTATTTTCTTTATTTTTATAAATTATTATAGACAAAGAGTGTAGAGGGAGAGGAAGAAAGTAGTAAAGCAGAGTAAACTTTTATGCACGTTAAAATAAATATATTTTTTTAATTTCAGTTGTTGCATGTTTATTTTTTAAAATAATTAATTATTTTTGTTAAAAAACTATTTGTTTGCAAAGAAGGAGAAAATATGATTATGTCATGAATTTACAAAACCTCAAATAGTAACATTTCATTTATAATTTTGTTTTTTATGGTAAATTAGTAATTTTACATTTACTTTAATCATTTATTGTGCATCTGCTTTCCAGCACCTAAAATTTGCCAACCTGGGGTGTTTTGGTAATTGCAGTTAATATATACTTTTTCTTAACGGATTTGTATTCTGTTGACATCAGATAATCTTCGTTAGTCGAAGAAAAGATTTCATCTGAGTTTTGTTTTTTGAAACATCATCAAAGGTACGAGAAAATAAGCTTTAGTATAAAATCCATCATGATGTCACAGAACCTAACTTCTTAAAACAGTTCAATTAAAACTTGGATTAATACGACATTCAAACAACGTGGATGCTCACGACCTTGTCCTGGTGAGTGGAGGATATCAAATTCAACACTAAATTGTAATTGGGTTTGTAATGATAATTTCTGGTTACATGGGCCCAAGAATTTAAGGAAATTGCATTTGCAAGGGAGAGTTTATAATTATCGCATTGTTTGGTTTAATAAAATTTCAATTATAAATCATTTTATTAAAATTTGAAAATTAAAATAGTTTATATGACGCTACATAATGTCAAAAATATTTTATTATGAATAACATAAGACATACAAATTCTTTATATAATCTACTGTAAATATATTAAGATGATATGACAATATTAATTGAAGAAAATATAAAATTAATTTAATTATTAATGATAAATAATTTGAATTAAGTAAAGACTTATATTATGATGATTTGTATCACGTAATTTATATAAAAGGGAGAAAGATAAATTTTTCCTTTAAAGTTTTCTGAAAAGTCAAATATTCTTTTTGTCAGCAAGTTTGTAATAAATGCCTCTCTATTATTTAAAAAAATAATAAATACTTCTTTTATTTAAAAATATATATATATATATTATCATATAAATTTATGACTTTTATCGTATAAATTCTAATTTTTATCTTACAAATTTCTAAAAGAAATTAATTAATTTTTTATTAAAAAATATTTTAAATTTAAATCAAAATTTTAATACTTTAGTTTATAATATTTTATATTAAAAATATATAAAATAAATTTTAAAAGTAAAATTTAAATATTTTTATTTAATATTTATAAAAATTAGGAATTTACTTTTATTTTATAAATTGAAATTATAAAAAATATTTTATTTTTATTTTTAAAAATTAAATAAAAATAATTTAAATATGTTATTTGAATTATCAAGTGACTACATACAACACCCATTTTTTTCAAACAAGAGTAATTATGTTATTTTATCATTTAGGAATATTTTTATTATTTTATAAAATTTGTATTTGAGTGCCTAACTTCTCTTTTTAATCTAATTATTAACTATACATTAGTTTAATTGGTGATCTGGAAAGATTCAAGAAAGTTTTAGTGCGATTTAAAAATTTTGGTCATAAGGCTTTCTTTGTGCATCCGATCTTCAATCATGAATTTCTTATAATTGGATAATTCAAATTCAAATTTATTTATTTTATATAAAAATAGACAGATTTAGGATTCTATAGAATTAAATTTCAGGTAAATCAAAATTTGGACAAGAGAGAAAGAAGTCGCAAAGTGAAAGTAGAAAATTTAGAGGACAAAAAGGAGCCCCGATATAACGAACTATTTTTCGCTGTAGTGAGAAAGGAGCTTGCTGCAGCGAGCTTATTTTTTTTTCCTGTGCACCTTACTTTCAAACGCTATTTTTTGTTGATCTAGAAGTCCAATTGACAAACTATTTTTTTTCAATGAAAGCTAATGTAATAAGCATTTTATAAAAATTACTTTCAACAAATTCTGGGTTAAATCGAAAAAAAATAAAGGTTAAAATTAAGATATTCGAAATTGTATCCTTAAACTATTCTGTGCACCTTGTATTCAAATGCAAATTTTTATTGATTGAGAAGTCCAAATGATAAGCCCTTTTTTTTTTTAATAAAAGTTAATGGAATGAAGATTCCATTAAAATAAATTTCAATTAATTCTGAGTTAAACTGAAAGAATTATAAAGGTAGCAAGTAAGTGGTACGAAATCAATTTTTTTAACTTTTAAAAGTGAAAGTCCCATTTTACTCCTTTCTTATTTTCTCTTTATTCTTAAGCTATCAGGGCACTATAGACTTTTTGACTTTATTAAAATGAAACAAATTTAAAAACATTCTCTTCATTCTCCTTCTTCTTATTCTCCTATAAGTGTTTATTCTTCTTTCTCTTTAAACAAACTTACTTTCTCAACAATAACTCAAATTCTTGTAAATTTCTCACTTAAATCAACTTGTTTTCATCATTTTTAAGCTTTTTAGTCTATTAATTTTATGTGTTAAGCATTAATAATAGAGAGAGAAGAGAAATGAAAAGCTATGTTTATAAAGAAAATTGAGGATTTTCGTTTTGTCAACAATCAGGCAAGAACTTAGTTTCCACAAGCTAGAAACGATTTTTTGGTAAGTTCTTTAGCTAGTTTTAAGTTTAATTGTATATTTTAAATGGATATTAGAGATTATGGTTATTAAGTTTAGAAAATGTTAGAATTTAGGCTTAAATTAGGTCAAATTAGATATGCATGTAAAAAATTGACTTAAAAAGTATGAAATGAAATGATAAAATGATTCAAATTAGGCTTGAATGAGAATTAGATGAAAAATACTGTTTATGAATATTATTTATAAGCACAGTTCATTCGAGTCTATTTTTCTGTCGACTTTGAGTTTAATTTATAGTATTTATAATGTTATTGTCATGTAAGTGTGGTTTATGTATTAAAAAATCGAGTGACAAAGTTATAAGGCACAAAAAGTAAGGGGAGTGTATACCTTCCCTATCCTTGTGAATAGACCTTTACTTTATATTTTTATTATTTTTAAAATTAAAGCTTATATTTTTAAATGCTATAAAATGATTTAAGATCACATGGGAGGCCTTGATTTTATCGTTGTGGTAGAGGTTATGAGGGTTTCCTTATTTGTGATTTGTTTGAGAATATTAATTTAAATATATATTTGTTTTCATGATATCTTGATAATTTTTATGATATATGATTTAAATTTGTATTTGTGTATGGCTAGAGGCCCATGATAATATTTTGACATTGATGTTTTCTTGTAAACTAGACATTTTGCATGATTAGAATGTTGAATTATTGTTTTGACTTACGGATGAGATTATGATAATTTTATGATTGAGAGTCAAATGATTATTTATTTAATTTGATATATGATATGGGCTGAGAAGGCCTTAACTGTGAGAGCCAAAATTATAGCAATGGAATAAGTAGCATAAAGGCGAACTTACAGAGATGTCGCCTAGGTGAGCGCACCATCAGTAAAGTCAGTATAAGGGAGGTTGTGACCCTATTTAGGAAGAAGTAGATCGCTAATGGGATTATAAAGATTAATCATATGAGTATGCATAGGCTACTTTAGGCTAACATCAGTGGTAGACAAAAATTTTAAAATAAATCATACATCATGCTTTTATTATACAAATTATATTTTTATCGAACATGTATCATGTATTTGATAATATATATTACTTTTCTATTGAATATTTATTATTTTTAAATGCATAAAAAATTTATTGATGATTCGAGTTTAGTCCTGATCAGAGTGATCACTGAAAAGGTGACTGACCCAATAATTTTCTTAACTAGTTTAAAGATTTTACTTGATAATTTAATTTTTTCTCATTTCTTAGTTTTATAAATGAATTATGATAAAAAAAAAACTTAATCGATTTGAAATGTTTCATTTTGATTGATTTTCTTCCATGCATCTTGCGATATATATATATATATATATCATGAAGTATACTTCGATATACTCATTTCCTCACTCTTTAATTTTAGGTAAACAAGTGCAGGAGAGATAGCTCATTAGTGGTAATGATCAAGAATAATTTAGAGCTGTCAGTATTTATTTAGATTGTGATTAGTATATAGATACAGTTGTCCACTAAGAATATTTTGTAAAAAGGTTTTCATAATATGAAAATAGGGTATTTGGGGTTCTTGGTGTATATTTACAACCTGTTTTATATAGTACATTTGAAAATCACTTTTATTAACTTATATGAATGGTATGATTTAAACTATTTTATACTTGTTTATGTTTGGCATATGATTTTAAAAATCTCGGGGAGATATGTATGATTTATGTTTATAAATAGTTATAAAAATGTTTAAAAATGCATGTTATGATTGTATAGGAAACATAGGAAACAGGTACTTGGATAGTCTTACAGACTTAAAAGACATATTTAGAGGTAAAGCGTATCTTGAGGGTCTATGACAGTTGTCACGTATGGACCCCACTGACAGGGGCGTGATACTATAATATTTTATACTATAAAAAATTTAATTTATAATTTTATATTCATAAATATTTTTAAAAAGTTTATTAAATATAAATATAAAATTATAAATTAATTTTTTATTTATAATACGTATAATAAAAAATTTATAATTTAATTTTAGAAAATTAAATATAAAATATTTTTGTTTTATATTTTTAAAATTTACCAATTTATTTTTATTTTATAATTTAAGTTAATATAAATTTTTATATTTAATAAATTTTTTAAAAATTATTATAAATATAAAATTATAAATTAATTTTTTAATAAATAAAATAATATAGTCATTCAATAATTTAAATAAAAAATTTTAAAATATTTTTATTTACTTTATAAAATAAAAATAAAATTATATAAATTTTGATGAATATAAAATAAAAATACTTTAATTTTAATTTTTAAATATTAAATATTAAATTATTTTAGTATACTGTATTATAAAATAAAAAATTAAATGATAATTTATAATTTTATATTTATATTTATATATTTAATTATAAATTTATTT
>JAWDEX010000016.1:5175650-5189903 GCA_035221805.1 Trichilia hirta
AAATAATTGGATATATTATAAATCATGTAGAGGGATATGCTTGATCAAGATAAGATTTGTCCCTCTTATATAATAAGAGTGATACTTTTGAACCTTTTAATTGAGTATAATTATGAAATTGTATGGTCATGCTCAAATGAATCAATATAAGGATATTGATTTCATTTGGTTGAATAATTATACTCTAGATATCAAAGAATCATAAATATTAAACTTTACGAGAGTGACATACTTTATATCTCGTGTTCAATTAGGTATCAAAGATAAAGAGATTAAATTATACGATAGCATTAGTTATAGACTAAAGTAATATTAAATTATTCACATTCTCGTCACTTAGGTAGTTATGATGTGTTGTTAGACACCGTTTATGACTTGTAGTACTATAATTAGATTAAATATTACTGTCAATATTTTGAGAATCTATTAGATTGCACATAAAATTAGGAATAATTGATGTATAAATTCATGAGATGAATTTATTAAGTTTGTGAATTCTTAACATAAATTAGATATTATATTTGGGCTGAGTCTATTAATTAAGAATAACTAAATATGTTAGTTAAACTTAATTAAATAGAGTGGACTTTAAGTGGAAGGCCATGTTTAAATATAAATAATGGGCCGTATTTACTTATTATTGGGTTTATTGAACCCAAACCCATAGAGAACCCTAATTTTGTATTATAAAAAGACACGTTTTGTTACTTTTTATAATAATGTGCCTAGGGTTACATTTTTGAGTGTGTACTTTTTTTTGAGAAAGAAACAAGAAACAAATACAAAAGACGAAACAAGAAAGGGAGTTAGTACTCTGAAGATCTAATGATTCTCGAACGTGTGGATATCATAAAGACACGAGTTTGAAGATCTACGTTTGGTGAATCATCAAGTCAATCATTAGAAAAAAGTATGAATTCAGAACTCATAAAATATTAGATTATCACATGAATTCTTGATTGGATTCGAGAAATATTAAAATTCTGCTGTGCATATATATACTCCCGTTTTTTATCATTTATATGCCGAAAAATTGACTTTACTCCTAATTTTTTTTATTTGGATTTAAGGTATCACCCAAGGAATTTTAATTCGAGGAGAACCTGTACCCACTCCAGCACACCGACTAGTTGTAAGAAAATAGAATTTGTATGATGAACTGAATTTTTTATTCTAAAAAAATTTAAGCATTAATAATTAGGGTTGTCTGTGAGAATACGTGCAAAAAGCCTTCAGTTAGCCCGAAAAAACTTTAATAGGACCTGTGTGCAAAATGACTAGACATAATTGCAGTCATTTCTCTAAAAGGTTGTAGGCAAAAAAGGACGGAGATCTTGTCCATTCTTTGAAAGAAGGAAATACTACATAGTCTTTGAACGAAAATAAGCTTTAAGACCATACTGCCACACTGCTCATAAGTAGGGCAACCGTGAGAGCCAATGGGTTTGAATCATTGTAGCTAAAAATAGAGATAAAAGAGTATAGGATTATACAAGTCTAGGAAGATAGAAAAAGGCAAGTGTTAAAACAAAAGAGCAGGCAATTAAAGAAGAAAACCTCAAGGTTGAAGAAGCTATTACAGAAGCAACGCGATGAGGGAATGTGTCAGCTGATACCGAAGACCTCAAGGGCATTTGAGAGTCACCTATAATTCGAGGGCAAAATAAAAATCCGATACCTTATAATCACTACAGTGGCAAGAAGTGCTCGTCTTACCACCACATAGAAAGAAATAAAAGGGTTGATGGATCACACATGGACCCTAGGGTAAAGAATCGTAATGCTTTAGTCTAAATGTTTGACTTCTCTGAGTAGAGAGTATCTAACACCCTTTATAGCCCTAAGATAAATACATGAATGGATGCTAGGCCAAGTATACCACCATGAATTTAAGATCCCAACTCAACAAAATCAGGTTCAAAGATTGCAATACCTGCCCCTCCAGGCCCTAAGTAGTAGATCAACGAACCCTAAAGGCATGCATCAGAAGGATATTAGAAAAAGTTAGGGTCGATATAAAGATAGATCCAATTCAAAATTTGAACAATAACTCTAAGGCTAAAAAATACAGTGACTGCTCATTCACTAAGAACATATTGGAGTTGATCATTCTCTAAAAATTTAAAATACCCCAAATTACGACCTATACTAGTAAAACAATCCAAAATTACATCTAGACATATTCAGAGAAATAATATTTGTTCAAGAATTAATTGAATCTTAAATGTGCTGCATATTTTCCTTAACCTTGGAAGAGCAAGCTTGAATGTGGTTTAGGAGCCTTTCTCAGAAAATTATAAAGAGCTTTAGGCAGCTAAGCCAAGATTTTTTAGAGAAATTTTGAGGTGTCATCCAAGCCATTCACAGAGCCAGCTCGCTTTTCTTACTCTTGCAAGGCCTTAGTGAAAGCCTCTAAAATTTTGTTACGAGATACCACGAGAAAATTATTGACCTAGGCACTTTCCACCACTACCCTCTAGTGTTGGAAAGGCTACAGAGAAGGTTTTGCATGAAAAAGGGATAGTACATAATTAATAAGGAGTTATTTGATGAGATAGAAATAGAAGATTAGGTGACGTTGAGAAAATAGGAGGAACGAATGAATCACCCATACTCCAAAAAAAGAATGTCATTCCTAAAGTTAGAAGCAGAAGATCGAGAGTAACAAAATCTAAAAAAAAAAGTGAGAGGCTATAGGCATCCCCGATGCGATTAGGGAGACAAGATGATCAAGAGGCCTGCCTTGAAAAACCAATTTAAGAGAGTATCGCATTTGCAAGAGAGAAACTTTACTCCTTTAAATGTTCCTCTCTCGCAGTGTCACAAGAAGAATAGTGGCTTCTACATAGCAAAATCGACTTTAATCAGATCAAGAAAGGCAAAATCAGCCAGTGATCACTTTTGTGAATATCATAGGTGCTATGGGCATCACATTGATAACTACCTTCACTTAAAAAAGTGAATTGAGCTCCTAGTGAAAAACCACTACCTAGACCAATTAGTAGTCGATGCGAGAAAGCGATCCCCTGGCTCCTCTGACACGGCTGATAAAAGGCAAAGGACCATGGTAATATTAGGCAAATCAACCTTAACAAAAAATTCTAATCGGTCTCTAAAAAAACTACTCGAGATACTCCTGTTCATCCTTATAAATTATTTTCACATCATGAATGTTAGAGAGAAAAAGAGGGCGAAGATCACCTCGATCCCTATTATATTCACTGATACGAACAAGGTCAGGGTATCTTATTCCTATGATGATGCCCTAATCATGACCATGAGGATGGGAGAAAAATCGATCAATAGAATACTGATCGAGCGCATTAAAAGCTCGATCAATATGGCTTTAAAGAGTCATATATCATATTTTTGGGGATTGTATCTTTACCTGTGACCATGGAAAAAAAACTTTATTAAAGGACTACCATGATCGAGTTTCAAGTAGTGAATTTGTATATGTCCTACTCTATAATATTGGATCAATTGTTTTTTCATGCCACAAAGGCCGTAAAAAGCATATATTACCTAAAACTAAAATTTAGAATTGGTGATAGGGTTGGTATAGTTAGTGGAAATCAAAAGAAAGTATACTCGTACTTTGTTACTTCTTCCCAAGTCATTCGTTGTCTGCTTAAGTGATCTCAAGATTAAAAAGCTTCTAACCTAATAGATTAAGGATCACAGCAAGACACTGTTGCCATAAGAGCAAAAGAAAAATCCTGCTCTAACAGTGTGCCAGTGGTGGAACTTACCAAGAAAATAAAAGAAGTGGCTATAAATTGCGCTGACCCAAAGAAAATTATTTAAATTGAGGCATAACTCAGCAATACGAAGACACGATAGCTCAAAAAATGCCTTTATCATAATAGAGATGTCTTTGCTTGGAGTCACGTAGATATGCTTGAAATTGACCTCGAAATTATCTTGCATAAGCTCGCTATCTACCTATCTTCAAAACCTGTGAGGCAAAAAAGGCACATATTCAATTATGAGAGAAAAAATGTCATGTTGATAGAAATGGACAAGTTTTTTAGAAGTTGAATTTATCAAAAAAGTACATTACCCTGATTGGATAGCCAATATGATCATAGTAAAAAATTCGAATAAAAAATAAAGAATATGCATGAATTTTACCTATCTAAATAGGGCTTGTCCAAAGGATAGCTTTCTTTTGTCTCAGATAGATCAGCTGATAGATTCCACTATATGACACCAATTGCTTAATTTTATAGATGTCTTTTTCGGCTACAGCTAAATAGCAATGCACCCATTGAATGAAAAAAAGACCGTTTTTATCACTGATCAAGGGTTATACTGCTATCGTGTAATGCCTTTTGGTTTGAAAATTATCGAGATAACATTCCAGCAACTGGTGAACCACATATTTAAATCACTGATAAGATATTTTGTGAAAGTATATATGGATGACATGATCACAAAGTTTGCAGAAAAAAGCAACTACATTAAACACCTAGAAGAGACTTTTGCTTTATTACTAAAGCGATACTTAATGAAGTTAAATTTCAAAAAATGGGCATTCGAGATCAGTTTGGGAAAATCCTAGGATTCATTATAAAAGAATGAAGAAAGATTGAAGTATGCTAAGGGTGGGGGAGAAAAGGACGAGCTCGAGAAATGTTTAAATGCAATAGAAAGGTAGTTAGTAAAATGGGAGTTGAAATAAAAAATTGAGGGTATTTATAGCCAAATCAAGGTTAACAGAACGGAGAGACAAATCTCAAGAGCTGCTGATTTGAGGGCCTAAATTGTGCCACATTGGTAGAAAATAATGGAATGCCCTAAAATAGCATGCAAGCATAAATGTGGCCATCTTTAGGATTATACATAGCGCGTTCCAAAACAAAAAGAGAAGCCAATATACAGTTATATCTTTTCAAAAATGATAGACTAAAAAATAGCATGATCGTAATAAATGTGTTTATTGGTGATTTAAAATTTACATTGGTATTTAAAAGCCAAATTTAAGTGCACGGATCCATGCTAGAAAAAATAGAATAAGTAAAATTTTTACTCTCACTCCATGATAGTAGAAACGTGAAGAGCTTATATAAATAAATTTTTTTGAGGTTGTCCTCTTTATCTCGAATATGGAAAGGTGACCCCAAACTTTTAACTCATTTTCAAGCCTATCGCTCTGAAATTCTGAGGCGACATCAACTCTTCTATGTCAAAAGTAGGAGACTCAGAGAGGCGAGCGAGGTGCACTTCTCAAAACTTGATAGGATGTCCCATTACATTTAAGACTTAGAATATCATTCCCTTTATACAGTAGGCATTTATTGCACCACCCTACTCCGATAGGACATAACAGTGAATGAACTATCGATCATCCAGATAAATCTCATTCTGTTAAATTAGGCTCCCGTTCTTTGATACTTGCACACGCTAGAACCATTATAAATAAAACCCTTATAACAAAAGAGCGGGATTCTTTTTTGGGAGGAAAAAAGGACCTTATTGGACTCTTAACAAGAAAAAAGGAAAAAGCTCTAACAATCTGCACGTTAAGAGAATTCCCGACCCAATTCTTCGCGTTGGTACAAATCTTAAAAATACCCTTATTCTTACGTGTGTCTTGTTGATTCTTTTTTTAATTTTGATCCAGTGCTGGACTTAAATATTAAAGTTTACACAGCAAGAAGTTGGCTTTACTCCTAACTTTTTCTATTTGAATTTTAGATATCGTCTTAAAAATTCTAACTTGAGGTAAACTTGCACCCACTTTAGCATGTCGACTAGTTGCAAAGAAATAAAACTTATGAAAAACATTAGATTTTTTATCCTAAAAAAATTTAGATATCAATGATATCTATTCAACCTTTAAGACATTAAAGAAAATTTAGCACCTTATGAATAGTTACCGGAAAATAGCTTCCCATCTAATTTAGGGATTAAATTACAACAAAATTGAATAAACTTAACATCATTTCAATAAAATAGAATCACAAGCACAAGGACATTTATACAATCCCACTGAGTAATCTGGAGAAGTAACGCTACCCTGCAGCTACTGCCACTTTCTATGAATTCCATTCCAACTAGGCAGCCCCCCAAGGGAGGTTCTGGGATAATGCAAGTCCCTCGCTTTTGATAAGTCTCCATGACTCTTTGATTCTTCATAATTTGTCTAAGTTCATTCATTTGTTTTAAGATTGCTAATTGTTTCTTATCAAGGAAGATGGAGTAAGACTTGAATGGCTAAGGACATAAAGAAAGAAAAAGAAAGTATTGGGGTGACCGTAAATCCACTATATGCAGCATCTATGGACCACACATTAGTCTAATCTAACATCTCACTATTATCTTTAAATGAACAACATCTTCTTAATTAATTGAGAAACTTTATCGTCATGTTTCACTTCTAATTATCGCCTTAAAACAAGAGGGTCAACTACTAATTACTTAAGGGAAATCATCAAAATGATGAAAATTTTGAATATGGGTACAATGCAAATGTAATTTAGATAATGCTTTTAAGGGAGTTTCTAGTTTCCGTTCCCCAACTGTAGGACGTGGGTATGCAAGTGATAAGCAATTCAGGAAGGTGGTGGGGCTAAGGGAATTCTTTTCATATCCTCGAGGTTCCAGTCTTTCTTTATATAAAGATCCTTCTGCTTTCTAAATGAACTCACGAGCCAACAATTTCAGAGGAATAGTAACATGGTTAAGACTACTCTTCTAGCTGTTCTCAAATTGTTGATGATTTTAATATGCGCTGGTTGGATCTTTATCTGGATTCTAAAGCCAACAAATCTGTGGACTAAAAAATGGCGAGGAGCCGAAGATAGTGCTAGTTCTACTCTGTTTGGAAACTATGGTAAATATATGAGATTTCATCTGAATAGGTTTCACTTGCTGCTAGAAAACAAGTTTTTTAAATATGTTATTATTAAAGCTCCTTCCATTATAGCACAGCTATTTCTTGTTATACAAACTGTTTAATTCGGTTGAAGCACTAATCATTGTAATGATAATTCATACCTGAAAAGATAGATATACAATTATGAATGCAAACAATCTTATGGGGAGAATTTTGCAGGTCTTAATTTTTCTGTGAATACATTTCCAGTGCTTGCTTTGCCTATCATTGGTTTTGTTTACCTGCATTTGCTACCCAGGATGCCCAGGATCAGGTAATATAGACCTGCAATTAGCTCATACTCAATCCTAGGTAATCTAATGTTGAAGGAATTTTATGTTTGACATTGAATAATAGACAAGCAAGGAGTTCGGCCACTACTCTCTCCAACCCGCTTGTTGTCAACTCCATTCTGGGTATTTTGACTGGCTCTGAGATTTTGGCAGTCTCCCTCTTTATCATATTTCTTGTATGGACTTATTACGCCCGTATCTCAAATGATTTCAAGAAGTTGATGCCAGTCAAATCCCTGAATTTAGACCTGTGAGTTATCTTGATTGCATAAAAGGCATTATTAAATACTGAAAAGTAAGGTTATTTTACCGCTGTTGATGCCTAAGCTGTGTTTCAGATGGCAACTAAAGTACCTAAGAGTGGCAACCCGATTTGGTTTGCTAGCAGAGGCCTGCTTGGCTTTGCTTCTTCTGCCAGTCTTAAGGGGCCTTTCCTTGTTCCAGATACTCGGCATCCAGTTTGAAGCATCTGTGAGATACCATATATGGCTTGGAACTGCAATGATATTTTTTGCCACAATTCATGGTGGAAGCACCTTGTTTATCTGGGGAACCAGCCATTATATTCAGGATGAGGTATGATTTCCATTTTCCTTTTCGTTTCTAACAAAATTTTCAATTCATATCAACCATTCAATTTCCTTGACTTTATTTTTACATATTATTTTTCATCAATAGATGGGGAAATGGCAGAGAACAGGACGGATATACCTTGCTGGTGAAATAGCTCTTGTTACAGGTTTGGTGATGTGGATCACATCACTACCTCAAATAAGGAGGAAAAAGTTTGAATTGTTCTACTACACACACCATCTGTACTTTATCTTCCTAATCTTCTTCTTGTTTCATGGTGGTGATCGTCACTTCTATATGGTTTTTGGTGGTATATTTCTCTTTGGCCTTGACAAGCTACTCCGTTTTATACAATCAAGACCAAAGACTTGCATTGTTTCAGCACGAATTTTCCCCTGCAGGGCTATAGAACTAACTCTGCCAAAGGATCCGAGTAAATTTCTAGCTCTTATGAAGTTACTTTTAAACATTAAATTTTCATTAAGTACAAATTCCCAACTGCAGGCCTGAAGTTTACCCCAACAAGTATAATATTTATGAAGATACCGAGTATTTCCAAATTTCAGTGGCACTCTTTCAGTATAACTTCCAGCTCTGACGCCGATGATCACACGATGACTCTTATAGTCAAATGTGAAAGCGGGTGGACAAGCTCTCTCTATCAGAGGATACTTGCTGAGCTAGAATCAAATGCTGATGTGATGAGATGCATACCTGTAGCAATTGAAGGTCCATATGGACCTCCCACAATGGACTTCCTAAAGTATGCTAAAAGGCTATATTATGTTACAATTAGAACTGCACAATTCATTGAAATTATATTTAGGCTTTCATGGAAATTCCCTATTACCAGCATTAATTTGATTCTTGTGCAGATATGACAGTCTCCTTCTGGTTGCTGGTGGAATTGGGATAACCCCATTTCTGAGTATTTTGCAGGAACTTGCTTCTGCCCAAAGCAGCAGCAGATACAAATTCCCTCCCAAAATACAGCTCATATATGTTACAAAGTCATCCCAAGACATTTGTCTGTTAAGCTCGATTTCTTCTCTAATCTTGAACCAACCATCTGAGAGATGCCATCTAAAAGTAAAAGTGTTTGTGACTCAAGAAGAGCGGTCGAGCATAACAATAAGAGAACTATTGAATGATTTATCATTGGTACAGACCGTTCGTTTTAGCACACAAGCAAATTATGGAGTACATGGACTAGAAAGTTTACTTTGTATGGCTGCCCTGGTTGGAATTTCATCCATTGTGTTCCTAATTTTTCTCATTTGCCTCAACCACGTCTTTGTTCCCTCTGAAAAGAAGAGCCCCTCTGAGAAGTTGGCTGTTCGCTCTGAAAAGAAGGTTTCCAAAGAAAAGACTCCCTCTTGGGTTACTGATTTAATTATATTGTCTTCGTTCATAATAGCTATAGCAAGCAGCACTTTGGTGGCAATTATTTTGAGATGGAAAAGGCTAAAGAACAGAATTCCTCCCGTCTCCCCAAACAAAGGCAAAGCCATGGGAACGGGGGGTTCTGTTGACGAACATGAAATCCATTTTGGAGGAAGGCCTAATTTTGAAGGTACTATTTTCTTTTCTTTGTTTTTTTTCATTCTGTTTCCCTTGACTTCTAACAGAATTTGGATCATTATATTTCCATCGTTCGAAAAGAGGGTGTGTTCTAACGTATGGCCAATTAAACAGAAATATTCTTCAAGTTTCCAAATGAAACCGGTGGATCAGATATTGGAGTTTTGGTTTGTGGACCTGAATCAATGAAAGGGTCTGTAGCATCAACATGCCAGCAGAAGTCACAATGTTTCAGGATGAACGCCAAGAAGAGTAAACCATGCTTCAACTTCCGCTCCCTCAACTTTACACTCTAAATCTTGCCATTACCAGCTATTCTAATACATATCCAGATTATTGTAACTGAAACTATATAAGTCAATAGCTTATGGAGTTGCTCTTGAGGCTTCCGCTCCTACCATACTAATGAATAGATTTCAGCCAGTACATAAGTTGCGGTAGCACAACTTGAATTAAAGAATTTAGAGGGCTCTCTGCATAATGTTTTTGAACTTAAATGAATTGAATAATATAGGCCTCTTAACCAATTTTATACTATACAATTCTTATCTAAATCTCATTTATTTCACAACTGATCGGATGAAGGAACATCGGCATCAACATTTTGTAATGAACATATTTTTTCATTATTTGATAGGGCTCTATTACGATCCTCGGGTTCTAGTATCTGGTAGATCTCGCACAATGCTTCAGTGGTCCACCTCATCCTTGCGCTTCAGTGGTCCAGCGCATCCATGCGACTATATATATGCGAAGTAGGCAGGTTTGGTTGCCTTTCAGGACAAATCTAGTCTCCACTACGTTTAGCCTCATTTAAGTAGAACAATTGCGTCTGATTCATTCAAACCTTTTCTAAAGTCAGATTCACGCTCTAGTTGGCCGCATATAGTTGATTCTCTGTTCATCTATCATTTCATGAAACTTCCTCGAGGAAAATAAATCAAATCAAGAAGTTTCCAAAGTTGATAAACATCCAATTTGCCACTAATTCTTAATTATGAAGTTTAAGACTATTTGTTTGGATGGCAAGAGTTTTCTTCCTCAGTCTGACATTTCTTTCATATCATATTAGCTATTGTCCCTCGTGTATATTTGACAACTTTCACTTATCTATTTTCTCCTCACCAACCGCCATCTGCGACGTATACCTTCACATAGACCTTATCATCAATCTCAAACAATGTAATACTAAGTGGAGTAATGAACCACAAATGTCTATAATTATTCAAATATTGTGGGATGTAGCAGGCACGATGAACCTTTCTCAACTTAAATAATTGCATAATACAAAGAAAAATCATAAGAAGAATAAACAACACATTGTAAACAAATTTGAATCAAGCATATTTCAATACCATTCATCCAAAAAAAAATATTAGTTGAAAGAAAACAAGTATTCACACCCGCGAGTTATGATTGAAGTGGATCATCCTCTCTAAAATCTCCACCACCACCAGCACCACCATTAACCCCATCATCAGCGCCACCATTATAATCATCATTATCACCGACGTGTGCCAACTCACCCAACAACTGCTTAGGCGGGGCCGCCGCTTCCTCCCCAACTAAAATGGCCACCACCTCCTTCATACTAGGCCTTCTTGTTGGATCAGGATGACAACAAGCCAACCCAAGCTTCAACACCAATTCCATCTCTACCACCTCAAACTCTTCTCTAATTCTCCCATCTGCGGCATCACAAATCTTCCCCTGACTGTACAATTCCCTCACCCAGTCCATGAGAACGGCCTCGTCTTCATTCTGTGAAGCCATATATATAGGCCGCCTCCCACACGCGACCTCTAAAATCACCACACCGAAACTGTACACATCACTTGCTGAAGTGGGAGCAGATACCGTTGCCAGCTCAGGTGCTAAGTACCCTAAAGTCCCAACTACTCTGGTCGTGTTAGGTACTTCGCCTTGTTGGTATAGTTTTGCCAGCCCGAAATCTCCGAGTCTGCCTCTCATTTCGGAGTCAAGTAAAATGTTACCAGACTTTATGTCTCTGTGAAGCACAACTTGGTCCCATCCATGGTGAAGATAGTTCAGACCTTCGGCCACGTCGGCCAGGATTTGGCGGCGTTGCTTCCATCCTAAGAGTTTCTTGGGTTTGTCAAATATCCAGTTGTTGAGGCTACCATTGGACATGTAATCATAAACAAGCATCAATTCGTTGCCTTTTCGGCACCATCCTCGCATTTGGACAAGGTTCTTGTGTTGGAGCCTGCCCATGCTGGAGATCTCCGCCATGAACTCTTTTAGACCTTGTTTGGAATCGTGGTTCACGCATTTTACAGCTATTTCCGTGTTGTTAGAAAGAGTTCCTTTGTATACTCTTCCAAATCCACCTGAACCAAGAAGTTCATCTTTAGAGAATCCATTAGTAGCCTTGCTTAATTCTTCGTAAGAGAATCTATGAGGCCAGTACTCGAGCTCCCAATCTTCAATCTCATCCTCTTCTTGCTGTTTTAACTTTTTCATTCGCCAAAACCAGTAACCCATACACGCGCAACAAATTATTACAAAAACAACACAACCAATCACAATCCCAGCTATAGCTCCTGCTGATAACGAAGACGAAGACGATGGCAAGAAAATTGGAAAATTAGTAGTGTTAATCTCTCTAGCGACCCCAGTGTCACTCAAACTCCAAGCAAGAATTCTTTGTACCTCAACCCATGTAGTCTTGGACGCAGAAAACCCAACATACATCTCATTTGAAACATAATTTGCAATTGCCGGATCTTTAAAATTAAGGGTAGGCCTGGATGGCTTAGACAAGCCAATAGGTGCAATTGTAACATTGATTTCAAAATTTTTACCGTCAAAATCAATCCAAGCATGAATATTCTGCCCATTCTTCATACTAACAGGCACAAAAGACTCGTTACTTGAAGAATCATAGTATCCAGCTTCAGCAGTCTTAGCAGACTCAATATTGTTCAGATCAATCCCGATGTGATTATCATTTGGGTCGTTAAATTCTGGATTTTCCCCCGTATCGAATTCAACGGCCAAAAGTGGAGCTATAGTAGGAACAGTTGCATTTGTGAAAAGACCAAAATACTGACCAGCAAGCGCAGCCGGCGGAGATGTAAAGTTGGTGAGAACAAAACAAAGGCCAAAGCCGGGACTCGATGCTATCTCGGGCAACACCGAGAAGACAAATGAAGTTGAAAACGAAGAAACATTTGTAGAATTTGTGCCGGATTTCATGGTCAGTTTCGTCGGGTAATAAGCTCTCCCGATAGACAACTGATTCGAATCGTTGGTGAATCTGACAACGGACGAGTCAACCCAGCAGTCGTTGATGAGCATGAGGTCTGTTCCATTAGTTATGGTACCGAAGGAATTGTAGATGAAGTCGATAGCTAAACACGGAAAGATGGAGAAGCTGATGATGAAGAACCTAACTATGATGTTTTTTATCATCTGTCCAGACTTTTGTTAGCGGAGGAGGAGTCGCCGGCGGGGAAGAGGTCGAGAGGTACGTTGAATGGATGTGAAATTGAAACTGTTGGTCAAGAGAATTAGGTGTATAGTACTTTCATAGAAGATGCGATACCAGCTTGTTTCATTACTACCGCACAAACCGCCGGTCCCAATACACTGTTGTTCAGGATTAAATTTTGTAGACAAGGAGAATGGTAAATAGCCTATAATTTTTGTGGAAAGATATTTATTTTTTTGCTAAAAAGTTTATGATAAAATTTTTTTTCTAATTTTTTAAAATATTATTTATATTTTTATCAAAATATTTATGATAAATACTTTTATAATTTAAAAAGGAGATAAAATTTTTTTATTTAAAAATACATATTTTTATAACACCAATTTTAATTTTTATGACACATATTTTCAGTATATAAATTTTTAATTTTTATTGTATAAATTTTTGATAAATTCTTGAGCTAAAATAATTGAATTTATTTTAAAAAGTATTATAAATTAAATTTTTAATTTCAATATTTTAATTTATAATACTATATATTAAAAAATTTATAAATTAATTTTTAAAAATTAAATCTAAAATATTTCTATTTATATTCGTAAAAATTTATGAATTTATTTTTATTTTAAAATTTAAATTAATAAAACTTTCCTTTTCTTCTTTTTTCAAACTAAACAAAAATAATTTAAATATTTTATTTAAATTATTGAACAACTATAATATTTTATACTATAAATAAATTTAATTTATAATTTTATATACATAAGTTCTTTTAAAATTTTTTTATTAAATATAAATACAAAATTATAAATTAATTTTTATTTTATAACATTTTATAATAAAAAAAATTTAAATTCAATTTTTAAAAGTTAAATTAAAAATATTTTGACTTTATATTCATAAAAATTTATGAATATTTTATTTTATTTATAAAAATTTTTAATTTTATATTTATATTTAATAAATTTTTTAAAAAGTGTTTATAAATATAAAATTATAAATTAAATTTTTTAAAGTATAAGGTATTATGATTGGTCAATAATTTAAATAAAAAAATATAAATTATTTTTATTTAATTTCCAAAAATAGAAATAAAATAAATTTTTTATAAATTTAAATTATAAAATAAAAATAAATCTATAAAATTTTATGAATATAAAATAAAAAAATTTTAATTTAATTTTTAAAAATTAAATTGATATTGTTTTTGTATAAGTGTTATAAAATAAAAAATTAAATAAATTTTTTAAAAGTACTTATAAATATAAATTATGAGTTAATATTTTTATAGTACAAAGTGTTATTATGATTCAATAATTTAAATGAAATATTTAAATTATTTTTATTTCATATTTAAATATAAAATAAAATAAAATATTTATAAATTTAAATTATAAAATAAAAATAAACTCATAAATTTTTATTAATATAAATAAAAATATTTTAAATTTAATTTTTAAAAATTAAATTAT
>JAWDEX010000016.1:5198323-5223877 GCA_035221805.1 Trichilia hirta
AGGGTGTGCTATACCCTGCAAGTTGCAGGCACTCATTATTACTCTAGACCTAACTTGAAGGAGTGGTAAAAAAATTTATCCAACCATCATTCCTACTTCTGTCTAATCAAACTTCCTTTCTCCGATACTTACACGTTCAGAGACCTTATAAAGGGTGAAAAGTATACATGAAAGGAGATTCTTTTTCGAAGAAATTCCTTAGGGAAGCCATTTCTCAACAGTTAAGAAAAAAGGAATTGTATTTACAAATATTTTTTAAGACCAATTTTTCGGATCGGTAAAATACTTAAACACTCATACTTTCTCTCTTTTTACTTAGTCTTGCATGGTCCACTAATTTGAATATTAGAGTTTACTTACCAATAATTCGACTTTACTCTTATTTCGTTTTTTTATGATTTTAAATATTTTTTGAAAAAGTTTTATATTAATTGAAATAATAAATCTGTGTAGTGTGCTAAAATTTTCGTCCCTAAAAAATTTAAAGAATTTAACAACAAAGATTGCTTTTCCTTTTAAAGATTACAGCTGCGAATAACATTATTAGAATTATTAGGAAACCAATAATAATATATTTTTAGAATACAGAAAAAAGTGTGAAAAGAAATAAAATATGGTTTTTCATTTTCTTGGGTTTCAAATGCCGTATTTCTTAAGGGGGAATTGGTCTTGCTGGAACAACGGAGAGGGAAGGTACGCGGACGTCGCCCAAGGGCCAATTCCAATTCAATTCAACACGAAGCTCCACTCGATTGGGCAATATGGACCCCCTCGTAAGTCCAAAGTCTTTCCCTGCATCCCAAAAATATTTTTCAAAACGTAGAATAAGAAAAAGAATATCCGAATATTGAACGCAAACTACAGAACTTCCGGTTTCCTTCCCCATTGCGTGTGGGTCCCGAATTGACGTCAATCATCCTATCTTGGCTCCTATAAATGCTTGACAGATTTACTTTCCAAGGTTTCAAGCCTCAAGTAAACGAATCAACAAATAAAGAAGAGCTCTTCTCCTTCTCAAATCTTCCTCGCATAGTCTTCCAACTCCAGTACGGTCTGCAAACACTTCTAAGAAACAGAAACATGGTCAAAGAAGCTGAGGTGAAGAACGACTCTCGAACTTCAAAGTTTCTGTGTAGTTATGGTGGCAAGATTCGCCCTCGTTCAACGGACGGCGAACTACGTTACGTCGGAGGTTTGACCAGAATATTATCGGTGGATCGTTCCATATCTTTTGCCGGTTGGTTGATTTTATACATTTTTTATTTGTTTGGTTTGAAATTATTTCACTATTTATACGAGTTTATTCTAAATCGTTTTTTAATTGTTACAGAGCTAATGGTGAAACTAGGAGAATTCTGTGGATTTTCAGTGACGTTGAGGTGTCAATTGCCAAACGGAGATTTGGAAACCTTAATTTCAATCAAGTCCGACAACGAGTTGGCTAATCTGCTCCAAGAATACGATCGGACCGCGCCTACTTCGAAGATAAGAGCAATTTTAGCGCCTCCTGCATCGCTCAAACAAGTATCGCCTCCGCTGAGTATGGATTTTCCAGCAAGCGAACGGCCGTTCACAGCCGTCCGTTCTCCTCCCTCTTCGCCTTCGGGGTTTGGATATCGTATTTCCGGCTCCCGTCCTTTTTTGCATTCATATGGACACCTCGTCTCGGGCAATGTTTGCCACTATTCCAGCCATATGCAAGGAAATCCTAGGTCCTTGTATTGTGGTCCTCACAAGAAGTACTGGCATTGAGGCTAAAATTCATTGATTTTACAAAATTTTATACGATTTAGTGATGAGCAAATTACATTACAGTATATACATCGCAATCTTTAATACAGAATGGGAAGAAACAATTTAAAAGCTTTCATAATCTGTTGTTTTCTGATCGGAATTGAAGGACCGTAAATTTAAGAACAAATTACTTTGAATCGATACCGTATTTGCACTGTGCCGGAATTTTTGCAATTGATTTCCGAACAGAGATTGATGCTAGGGTTTCGTTAACGATAAAAAGATCTTTTTGTTTGGCTAAGTCAACGTCATTCATACACCGTTACGGGAACTAAATTACAAACATAGTTCATACTGATTACTGGTCTTGCTTTGTCTATCAAAAATTCCGGTTTGTTTGACACGTGCAGGTTTCAGGAGGTCAAGACTTGAAAAGTGTAGGTCATTGATTGGTTGAACAAAAGGTTGCCTTCACCTTTGCACTTTGTAGGAACAAGGAAGTGGAGTCAATACTGTGTATCTGGTTAGTGTACTCGTCAAGAAATTGCGGGGGAGACCAGCACACACTGTGAATTTGAACTATTCTTGATAGTAGACAGGAGCCTACCTCGGATGAAAAAGACCGCTTATAAAGTATACTTGATGAACAAAAAATTGAATAAAAAAACCCAACCCAAACACGTACATTGAACGAGTTAAGAATATAAATACAAGTATCACCCTTGCTTTAGTTTGGCATGTTGGCTGGTTGGTTTTACTGACAACATTTGGAACCTTAAGAAAGGAGGGAGATCAGTATCGCAATTATAAAAATTGATTGATACTCAAATATCACCGCCCATAATGAATTTGCAGCACTGAGGTGCTTCTCAATCCACTATCTTGAGATCATACTTTTAGAGATCATACAATCATATACTTTTATCAAGTATCGTCTAAAAGAAGGAAAGCGCTTCCTTTGACAAATAAAACTTTTCGCTATAAAATGCACACATCCGATAATTTGCTTCACTCTAAATTAACACATTCAACAAACCTGACGGGAATGAATCCTATTGAATGAAATCGTAAACAGTCAAAACGGTGAATAATAGATAAATATTAATTGTAAACAAATTAAATCGCAAACAGTTAAATGAATGAATAATCGATAAAATATTAATTGCAGAGGAACCAAATTGCAAACAATCAAATGGGTGAATGATAGATAAAATATTAATTATTTTATCAAGAAATCATATCACAAACAGTCAAATGGGCGACTGATTGATAAATATTAGTTGTCATGAATGACCGATAAATATTAACAGTCAAGTAAAAACGAATGTTGAAAAAAAAAAAAATAGTTGTGATTCTAAGCAGCATAACAGTTACAAACATAGCCAAACCTAAGATTGCATGATAAGGTATTCGTCATTGTAGACAAGTTTTTGAAGGGAAATCAAAGATCCTACATTATCTAACAGTACACTGTTGATTTAAAAGAAAAGAAACTGTCACATATAATTAAACTTAAGAGAGAAAAAGTGCTGGTTGCTGTGACATCCTGTTTTAAGTATAATGTTACTTGAGAGACTTTAAGCTTCTTTTGGTATTATAGTATGATAGATTTAAGTGAGATTAAAGCTCTATATATCTAATGTTAATATAAAGATATACAGGTCTCACTAAAAATTAGTATAACCAAACACACTTTAATCTTTACTTTCAAAGCACAACAATTCCAAACGAGGCCTAACTGGTTCTGACATTGAGCATTGATGAAATTTCAAAAGGCTCTTCCATGTCTACTACTCTTTACACCCAGCAAGAATAGAAGATATCAGCTAATATGTGGCTACATTATTTCTTCATTTCAGATAGTTATATTAAATTGAAAAAAACACAAGTAATACACCAGCTAAAGCATGTAATAAGGCAAATGATATAAAAGCTTTCTAGAAAATCTCCATGTCAGTCATATTAGCAGAGTCAGGAAGCTTGGTGCAAGCTTAACCTACTAACCAAGGTATTCCACAAGAACAGCAAGTTGAAGAAAGGAATCAAGAACACATATTCAAGTAGTTTCTTGTTCAAATTCTTCACCCTCAGATTCATCTCCATGGTCTGCATCATCATCATCTGCTTCATTATCAAAGTCTTCTTTATCATTGTCAACAGTTGTTTTCCCAATCACAATGAGGTTGCTATTAGCTTTTCTGATCTCGTTACACTACAAATTTGATTTTATCAATGTTAACAAAATAAGTTGTAAAAATAAGAAAAGGAAAAGAGCAGTTGCATTAACATAAGCATTAAGTGTTTAGGGGAAAAAAAAGGTCGTTAGTTAGCGTTCCCTAAATTGTTTTATACTATGTTGTTAACTTTGATATGCAGCAAGTAAGAAAAGGAATGATCCAAACTCAGAGAAACTTCTAGATCTCAACAACCATGGACCAGTGTAGAAACATCCCAGCACAAAAAAAGTAAGTAGTAACCGAGCTAGTTTTCCGCTCTATTTATGATGTGGTTTTTGGAATGAAAAAGAAGAAGAAGAAGAAGAAGAAGAAGATAAATAGCCCAAAAGCAAATTAAATAACCCATGACCAAGGAAATCCCTCAAGGAACAGAAAATCAGGTCTTGATCTACTGATTTGTGAAAACATTCAAGTTCCAATATTTAAAGCCCAAAGAACTTTCTTCTCACCTCCAATCATTCCTGAAGAGAATTTCCATGTACTCTAGGATATTACATCTTAAAGCATGGGAACTTTGCATTAAACTGCTCTTCCGCCCTTGAATTTGAGATAGTTAAACCCTAAACTGCACAGACATGTGGAATCAAGTACAACTTGTACCCAACACTCATTACTAGCTTGAGCTCTTCCATTCATAGGGTTTTAAATTTCAATCTCAAAATATTTGATATGAAAGCCACAATACACGTTGTACTTCCTCTTTTGACTGTATTTGAAAATATAAACTGACATCATGTTCAGTCTATTATCGCCACAATAATTTCATTCATACTACTTTTCTTGTGCAATCATCTAGTTTCTGATGCTTAATATTCTTTATATTCATCACATTATCCACATGCTTAAGCATACATTTATCATGATCTATTGACCATCACACCTTTTAGCCTCTTGCAACCAGGGACTAACAAAATCAAATCTCTAGTCTACATAGCAATATTGGAACACTTTTCCATCTTTTTATCTGCAATTCCCTTTCATCAACTCGAGACAAAGACACAAATCTACCAGATTCTAACTTAAGATTACTGCTTAAATATTCAATTATCAAGGAATAACCTTCAAGCTTGTAGGTTTAAAAAAGTTGATGCACTTGTTGGAGGAAAAACAGGAGAAACGCCAAAAAAATAGTGAAATCATGAGTAAAAATCTCCCAAGGCCTCCCAGGCACATTTTCACTTAATGACAATTCATCATCCAAAACAAATTGAACCTAATGTTTAAATGATTAAGATTCACCAAATATTTGGCAAAACCATAGATGAATAATTGCGTATTGTGAGTTCATTCATTAATTAAATTCCCAGTATGTGAAACACACGAAAATGTAAGATTGAAAGACATGTTGAAATTAAATTTCGGATCGAAATGAAAACCCTACCTTCTCTTCGAATTCGGACTCTTCCATGGCAAGGATGAACTCTTCGCTGTGTGGATGCGGCCACTGAGATGCAAGCAAAAACGATGTTGGGATCGTCCTTGTCGACCACGGGTACTGCCTCATGAACGACGGAAACTGTAACATTTTGCTTACCCTATTATTGACAAATGTTTTTTTTTTTTCCTAAAATATCGTCGGTCGATATTCGGACTGTTAGGCAAGTTGGATAAGGCTACTCCAGACCGGCGCTAAAGTTTTTTTTTTTTTTTTTATAATATTAATTAAACACTCTTTTTTTTATTATTAATATTTAATATCAAATAAATTTCAGAACTTAAATTCAAACATAATCCGAAATTTTGCAATGTGTTAATATGATAATCCTTTTAATAAAAAAACTAATTTAAATAAAGTGTTAGCTAGGTCTCTTTTAAATTAAAGGTTCTAAATTTTATGATGTATTAATACGATTATACTTTTAATTAGTCTCTTTCAAATTCAAGGTTTGTCAATAATTGGTGTATTTCACATTAATAATTACCCACTTAATTGGATTTCTTATAATTTAGATAATAAATTACGTACGCACGTGAGGGGCAATAATGAAAATGGAATACCAAAATTTAAGGTATTTTTGCCAATTATGTACATAATTCCTGACTTGCCTAATTTACCACAAAGCACTTCTATGATACTTTCATGTAACTAAATGATTAATTTCATAGCTCCCCTAATCTGATTGTGTGATTTGTTGAACTAGTAGAAGCGAACAATTTTTTAACTTTTCATTTGTTTATGTAAATTTAAATAAATAAAAATTAATTTAATAAATTACTATCTATTTCATTTATTTCTTTTTCTTTTCTTTTTTTTTAGATCTTTAATTATTTTATGCGACTAACTAATATCATTGGGACACTCATTGAAATTTTTATATTTATTACTCATGATAATTTTTAGTATTTAATATAATAATTGCACCTACTGAGTGTGTAGTCGAGTGATTTTATTCTGGAGGATATTTGTGTTGGTCTTGGGTTCGAATTTTTTGGAGTACATTTAGGTGTAAAAGTCTGGTGTAGTCGGAATTTTATTCTGTACTTGATATCACTGCAGTGTGGTCTCTATATATGATCTTAATTAATTCATGACAGGTGCTGTGTGATCTGCGAAGATATACCCCAAAGAGGTGAGTGCTTGACCCGTGTATGGCCGGCCGTCATAGCGATGATTGAATATAAGAGTTTCCTTATCATCTAAAAAAAAAATTAATATAATAATTAATAATAAATTTTAATACATTAAAAAAATATAATTGATCAAATATACTAACGTTAATAAATATCCTAAAAACACTTGTTACCGAACTTTATTAATTACATATCTATTAAAGTAATTTTACTCCTATTTCTATTGAAGAAAATACCCGTTATAAGAATTGGAAATGAGCGACTATTTCAACAATTAACCGTTTATGTCAAATATTTATTTTTTTTTTTCATAAAAAAACATTTATTATTTTCCAAACTTACCCTAAGGTTTAGAAATTTTGTATAAAAATAATAATACCCCAAGAAAAGTAAGTCTAGTGTAGTCCAGCCCAACTCCCTGGTCCTCTTCTCTCCTTTTTGATTTCCACTCATAAAAAGTCTTAAACGACAAACTGAAATAAAGCAACGTGAAAAGTAACCAATTCTGGACTCCAACAAAACAACCAACCCAGGAAAGCTGAGAAAGTGATAACCGTTTGGAATTGTAGCCTTCTCAAATGACCTCACCTAGAATGCAAGCCACCGATCCTAATTTCCCCTCTGGGCAACTCTGCAGGTTTTCCGTATTTTCTCTTGACATCTATTCGACTCACTTCCATCGTGTCGTCTTTAACTTCTATCCACGTTTTCTCAATGTCTTTGTCCTCACTTTCATCTCTCTTCTTAGTAATCCAACAGAAACGAAACCAATCTTTATTTCAAACTGTTGAACTTAGAAATACCATTTGCTCTTTCATAACCATTTTCGTTTTCACAAACAAAACTTGTACTGCTTCAAAGTTTTACTGGCAACTATGAGGTTATACGTATATGTTTTGCAAGCAAAAGACTTGCTTGCCGAAGATTCGTATGTGAAAGTTCAGGTTAGAAAGCACAAGGCTAAGACTCGGATTTTGAGGAATAATCCCCCCTGTTTGGAACCAAGAGTTTGTGTTCAGGGTGTATAATATTGATGATGAAGAGGTGGTTTTGTCTATGTTTCACCTTGATGACGATTCTGTCTTTTTCAATAGCTCCGGGTACTTAATGGGTCGGGTTCGAGTTCCGGTTTCTTTGGTTGCTGCAGAAGATGCTTAGATGTTGCCACCAACTTGGTTTTCTCTTGAAAATCCCAAGACTGTCAAGTTTACCAACAAGGATTGCGGTTAGTGTCTTTCTCTGTGCTTAATATTTTATCGTTTTTCACTTTATATTGCCGTGTTTGTTCCGGTTCCAGGCATCAAATGTTATAAAAAAGTACCTTTCTTCTTTAAACCGCTGATGGCTTCAATATCTAGGAAGTGCTAATGAAACACAATGTACTTGAGAGATACTAAATTTTGTAGTTTATTTCTGATTTGTGAAATTTTAAATTGGTTTTCTCATATTATACGCTTTACACCATTATATAATTTCTGTGAAGAATACAAGAAAGATTCTCACAAGCATTAAAAGAAAATCTACGGTTCACATACCAGATTTAGTAGTTATAGTATGCTCAAGCATGCACTAAGCTAATATAAGCTCATACTGTGGAAGTGGTATTCCAACATACCCTGCATAAAGAATGATTTCGTTGTAGTTTACATTGATACATGGATAGAAGTGGCATTCCAATATCCGTTGCACAAATAATGATTTCGTTGTAGTTTACATTGATTTTGGAAGAAATTGTACGTGGTTAGAATTAAAGGTAATCTAAATTTAAAAGGGGGTGAACATTTCTTCTTCCCTTGCACGAATTTGGTTAGCCCACAAAATATGAAATGTATTTTGTAGTTAGCTCTTGCAATCTGGTTGATTCCTATGATTGTCTTTAGAAGAAGGGAGTACACAAGATTTGATCAATGACTTGATTTCTGTTTTCTTTGGAAATTGGAGTTGGGTTTACATTAATATCACCAATTGCGAATAGTTTACGTGCCTAACTCACTAACAATAAGATTCCAGTTTTCAATGGTCATCTGAATTGAGCTGCATACCACGGATCATTCTTCTGTTACCTTGCTTATCTGTTAATAGAATCTACAGAAACAGCCTTTTGAGGCAGTGTTTGATTACCTAATTATTATTAATACATGCAGCCAAAATTCTTCTCACAATATCTATGCGAGGCGAGGTCCATGATGTTTCCTCCAACCACGTTCTTTATCCCCATCCAAATGTCAGCTCCAAGGACTCCAAGGAATTTGTGGGTCCATGTATGCTATCTCATAAACTGGTTTGCTCGAAAGCTCCATGCTTAACTATAACAGAGGGGAAACACTTAATGAAGTTTGCAAGCCGTGTAAAGAAGATATTTAACAAGAAAGACCAAGTTTCAATAAATGGAGATTCTTCACAGTTATTCAGTACACCATCTGGTTATCAAGACTGTGTGGAGGAGCATCCATCTAGTCATAGCTTTGAAGAAACTATGGAGATGATGCAGTCAAGAGTCAATGAACAAGAAATGTCTGAAAACCTCCGGGGTGGCATTCTTCTTGATCAAGCATATGCGGCTCCTCCATATGATCTTAATACATTTCTTTTTGCACCAGATTCAAAATTCAGGAAAGACTTGGCTGAGATTCAAGGAACAACAGAGGTACAAGAGGGGTCTTGGGATTCGAAATCAGGAGAGATGACCTGTTTAACACGAGTTGTTTCCAGCGTGAGAGCTGCAACAAAGTTAGTTAAGGCTGTAAGGGCCACAGAGCAGCAAACCTATATTAGAGCCAGAGGCCAGGAATTTGCTACCTTGACAACTGTGAGTACACCGGAAGCTCCATATGGAAATACATTCAATGTAGAGTCGTTGTACAAAATAATTCCTGGACCAGAACTATCTTCAGTAGATGATTCATGCCATCTGATAATATCTTGGGGCATTAACTTCCACCAAAACACGATACTGAGAAGTATAATTGAAGGAGGAGCCAGGCAGCGGCTGAAGGAGAGTTTTGATCAGTTTGCCAGTTTGCTATCTCAGAATGTCAAGATTTTGGATTCTAAGAACTTATTAGACAAAGAACATGTATTGGCAACTTTGCAAACAGAACAACAGTCAGATTGTGAATTGCCATTCGAGTATTTTTTGAACTTCACTGTAGTTTCTACCATTTTTATTGTTATGTATGTCCTAGTGCAGATTCTACTCTGCAAACCCACCAAAATCCAAGGTTTGGGATTTCATGGACTTGATTTGCCAGACAGTTTTGGGGAGCTTATCTCGTGGTATTTTAGTGACTCAGTTGGAGCGGTTTATAACATGATCAAACACTCTGTACAAGCTAGGTTGCAAAAGGGTAAAATGTTGTAATAACTCAGATTTATATTACTGTTAGAAAATTAAACAACCTCACCCTTGGTGTCACTTATTGTTGCTGGTCCAAGATTCACTTATGTTACCCCTTTGTTTCAGCAGGGAGTGATCATGGAGTTAAAGCTCAAGGTGATGGATGGGTTCTTACTGTAGCTTTAATTGAAGGGGTCAATTTAGCATCCTTGGAATCAACTGGGTAATCAGATCCCTATGTGGTTTTTACCTGTAATGGTAAGACAAGAACAAGCTCTGTGAAACTTCAAACTTGTGACCCTCAATGGAATGGTAAGTCGTTTACTTCTTGCCTCACCATACGTTTTCTATGATATTATCTATTTTGAAGTTATTGTGCGGATATTCTTGAGTTTGATGCCATGGAAGAACCACCCTCAATTTTGGATATGGAAGTTTTTGATTTCGATGGTCCATTTGATCAGGCCACCTCACTTGGGCGTGCTGAGATCAATTTCGTGAAACACACCTCTATGGAGCTTGCAAACATGTGGGTCTCCCTTGAGGGGAAGCCAGCTTACTCTTCTCAGTCAAAGTTACACTGGAGAATCATTTTGGATAATAACAAAGGAGTTGAAACAATAAATGAATATTTAACAAAAATGGGAAAAGAAGTTGGAAAGAAGGTAAACACAGTCCCTTTCTTTGTAGTCCTTCAACTCATTAATTGAGAAAAGTAATTTCCACTGCCATCTTGATAATTTCTTGTAAATCTATAAATTCATATGTTGAACATCGAGATTTTTTACTTATTCATTGTTTTTCCCAGATTGAAATGAATTTCTAACTCATGTTGGATGCTTTACGGTTGAATCCAGGTTCACCTCACAGGAATTCAACTTTCCAGAAACTGTTTGCTTTACCACCAGAAGAATTTCTAATCAATGACTCTACATGTCCCCTGAAGAGAAAAATGCCTTTACGGGTGTTACTTATAGTTGCTTCACAAATAAATTTGACCTTAATTCAGTGTCAAAAAAATGCCATGTAATGAGCAAATGGGGCTGAATTTGTGATCTATTGTGCTTGGTGTTGAATCTTAACTAGTTGCAATAGCCAAAGCAATCTGCTCATTTTAAGAAGATTGATAATTTATATTTGAGATTTATTTTTCCCCGAAACTGGGTCGACTCTTTCTTTCTACGAGGATTTTTGGGTTCTATGCAAATTTATTACATAAAAGCAAATTTTTCTTTTTGTGGGAGGATATTGACCACATACAAGTACTTGCCCCCTCACTTGCATCAGTATGTATTCCTTCACCGGTCATAATCCTGAGGAAGGGACGCGGTATTGATGCAAGGCATGGGGCAAAGTCCCAGGATGAAGAAGGCCGGCTTAGATTTTATTTTCAGTCATTTGTTTCGTTCAGTGAAGCCAGCAGGTATTAGTGTGATGAAATCTTTCGTCTACGAGTCTCCAAAAATGGTAATAAAAGATTGTTTACAGTCTGCCTTATTATCTTTATTTGTGAAAGTTGAAGGTTCCCTTTGCTGTAAAAACAGAACAATTATGGCCTTTTGGAGAACAAGAACATTGGCCCAGGATCAGAAAGAACAAATTGCTGAAGAGCAGCAGGAACAAGCTTGAAGATGCTGGTTCAATTTTGAACCTTGAAGATGCAAAACTGTCCAGCTTTTATTCTGCAGAACTTCCTATTAGTGTAAGCAGTCACTTGTCTTCTTACCTAATTGTTAGTGCAGTAGCACGCAAATGCAATACTGCACTTACCATTGCAATTGTCGTTGAATAATGTGCAGGTTAAATCGCTAATGGACATGTTTGCTGGTGGAAGTTGGAGAATAAAACTATGGAAAAATCCGGTTGTCTTCATTACGTGACTACTTCCTGGGAACCCACAAAGCCTGGCGTCTTTGAAAGGCAAGTCTCTTACAGATTCAATCGCCACGTTTCAATCTTTGGAGGGGAAGTAACCTGCACACAACAGAAGTCTCCCCTAGCCAATAGCGAAGGTTGGTTTGTGAATGAAGTCATGTTCTTACACGATGCCCCATTTGATGATCATTTCCGTGCATGTAAAATTGAGTTCTTCCCGTGTCTAATTTCATCCTCTATTCATATGGTTCCTGTCTGTAATTTCTCACTTTTTTCCAATGTCTTTTGAAATCCAGGTCCGCTTTAGGTATGAGATTGAGAAATCTACCCTTGCTCATAATGCATGCAAGTGTGCCGTTTCCATTGGGATTACATGGTTGAAAAGCACCAAATTCCAGCAACGAATTATTCAAAACATAACTGAGAAGTTTACGCATCGTCTGAAGGAAATAATCAGGATGGTTGAGAGAGAAATTCTCTTTGCAACTCAACAGCATACTAGTATTTGACAAATCCTCCATCCCTTCTGTTCGTTACATCTTTAGTTGGAAAACTCAAAAGGCTGGTGAAAATGTTTTTGAATAGGTTCATCTTTTGTTTCTTTGAATTGAAATTCATTTCAGAACTGTCACTGATATTTATTCATTATGATCACGAAGATGACTTTCTTGAACGATCCTTCTATTCTGTGGTGCAGCGAGCATAAAATTTTTTTATTCACAGATTATCATGGATGCGATTGATTATACTTAGTCAACTAAAAATATTAATCGTTGCAATAGGCACGGGCAAATAAAATCTAAATTATATAATACCAAATACTAAAATTAAACTTTTAAAAATATATTTAATAAAATTTACTTATTTTCATATTAATATTTAATAAATTTTTTACACACAACCAAATTATAATCATTATTTAAATTATTTTATTTTTTTAACCAGACTAACATAAAATTTATTATTCTAATCACTTTAAACTAAAATACTCCAATATTTATTCTTATTATTTGATCAACTTGTGTTAATTTCATTTGTTTGCAATTGGTTTGTTTTATTGTAAGGAGAAAGGCAGGAAGAAGAATAGAGAATAAAGAAGTCGATATGTATTTTTTGTTTTGGTGAAAGATTAGAGGTGAGACGATGCAATCAGATCTAAATTGAAAATTTGTTTCTAAAACTTTTAGACGGATTTTAGTTTAACATTTTAAAAATTGATAATATTGATTTATTTTTTAAGTTGAACTAAATTCAAATCCACAAAATTAAACCTATTTAATAAATTTAAAAATATTAAATTTATAAGAAAATATAATAATTTATATTTTAATTTTAAATTAAAAAATTAATTTAAAATTACATTCTCTAGTTTAGATTCATTTAATGGTAAATGACATAATATTTAGAGTAAAATCAATAATAATATATAATTTTAAAATTTAGGTGTAAGGCCTAAATTGAGAATTCAAAGAAATCCAATTAGTTTAAATTGAAATCATTTATTATATGTCAATAGGTTGAATCAATTTGATTTAAAATCAAATCCACATGTTTAAATTAATTTAAAATTTAGAGTCAAACCGATCCAAAGAGTTAATACTTACCTCTAAAATAAAATATTGATTAGAATTTATGGGTTTGAGTGCAAGGAAACTGTTCATAGATATGCCCAAATGGTGTAGCACACTCCATTGGCGTGCTTGCGCTATGTTCGGCCCAACACAGCGTGGTGCACACTCTTTTTTTTTTTTTTTTTTTATTTAATTCTTTTGACAAAATATACATTTTTTAAATATTATATTTATGACTTGTTAATTTATATTCAAATTTTTTATTTTTATATAATTTATTAATTAAAATTTTTAATAATTTTTTGACGTTGTTTACTTTCATTTGGTGCCTTTATATAAATGCAAATCATAAATTTATTTATAAATATAGGAATATGAGAAAAGTACTAATAATGCGTATTTTTGACAAATCATGAGAAAGTTCCTCTCTTGGTTTGGAGACTTACACAAATGAGAGGATAGCAATTGCGAATGTCCCCATAAATTTAAATTACTAAGAGCTCATTCGTGATTGGAATAAATATAGATGAGTACTATATTACACTGAGAGATATGATCAGTTTAAACAGCAAATTTTCAAGTCACTAAAGCCAGTGGCAACATGATTAATTCCTAATATAATGCAAGACCATGATATTCATTAGTTTTTAAAGATTAATTCGAATATTGAAAAATGGGTAAGTGTTCACTCTTTCATTTGTATAGTGGAAGCGTAGGGTTTCGACAACATGTATATTCCCATTGGTAATTGAAGAGTTAGCAACCAAGAATCCAGATTTTTCCTCTTTGGGTTGTAGGAACTTCCTGCAAATGAACAAATGGTTCTTTTTCTTATGCATTGGCTTGATCATATATCATTGCCCACTGCAATGAACTGCCATCATGAAATTACTTATTGATACAGTACAGTGAAGACCTATTTCACGATTACTTTGAAAGCTTTGACACTAGTGGCCCTACTAATGCAGGCAGTGACAACAGGGATCTAGGTGATTGTAAACCTATAACCACGATAACAATAATGTTTCGACCAAAAATATGTCGTTATATGATTTGTCAATTGTCATGATAGTATATGTTCGATCATCATATGATCTATTTCAATATTTGCCTCCACTTCACCATCAAATGGTAGCCAAATTTATTCTTTGTCGAGTTTCGCTGATGATAGAATTGTTGAAGGAAAATTGTACATCAACAAGATGAGATTATATTATGAGTTAGTACCTGTTGCCATGCCAAAATTTTCTAATTATGTATAAGTAAGTCTACAAGATTCGGGTTCCAAGCTAAATGTATATATGACCAATGCATATTTCATCTACGAGTAATAAGGAATGAAGATGGATCATACTTTGAAGTTAAAAAGTTCAGACGTAAGCGTTGTCAAATGAACTGAGTTGCCCAAGCCTATCGTCAAGCAAATAGGCGTGTAATCAGTGAGTTTGTTAAATCTAATTTTGAAGATCTCAATTGAATATATACGCTTAAAAATATTATTAATGACATCTGAAATAAATATGGATGAAAAAATTTACACTTTAACTGATAATTAGAGGAGTCAGTATAATTTACTTTCAAAGTATTAAACTATAGTAATATTGGACGGTCACTCAAATTACAAACGGATAAACGCAACAATTTCTTATACTCATTTATTACACTTGAGTTATGCCTTAAAAAATTTCGTAATTTTATAAGGCTAATTATTGCCATCAATGACACTTTTTTAAAGGATGCTTTCTGTAAAACTCTGTCAATGGCAACTTATATGGATGGAAATAAATAAATTTATTCACTAACATTTGAGAATGATGATTTATGAAAATAGTTTTTATCAAATTGTATGGAGTAATTAGAGATGTGACAAACCTTGTTTTTTATTTCTTATTAACATAATAGTATTGATAAAGGATTACGCAACATAGATCCATAAACCCAAATTTATTTTCTCCCACATTATAACCACAATATATCAACAATTAAAATCTTTGCTCACTTTTATAATTATAGTACATCAACAATAAAATAACTTCAACTTATCTTTCATTAATGCGAAAAATCAACCAAAAAACTACATACCAGCTATTTTTTTTTTTCTATTCTTCTTTTAGTTCTTTCCTTTTCAATAAAATAAATCAATTGTAAATAAATAAAATTAAACAAGTTGGTCAAATAATAAGGACAAATATAAAATATTTTGATATTTCTAAGTTAAAATGATAAATTTTAAGTTGATATAATTAATAAAATAAAATAATCTTAAATAGTGGTCATTTCTAAAATTTGCCTAATAAAATGTGTTGACCCACCAGGCGGATCTTAAGATAAGGATGCGATTAATGAACGGGTTTGGGATGGTGTTAACGAGTATTTAACGTGATCCTCGCGTAAAAATACATAACGACTCATTCCGTCATCCTCGAAATCTCCGCTCACTCGCTAACTCGTTTTAGGAATCGGAGCCGTTGTTAATTTCATGGTTCTTCCGAAATAACGTTGATTTCAATCGGACTCTAAAAAAAATCGTCGATTTCAATCTGATTACCTTCTCTTAATCTCAACCTCATTCGGAAGCCTATCACGCACAGAACGGTAGCAACATGGATCCGAACCCCAAATCGTTCCCCGTTCTCTCGTACGTGATGGCTCGTCTACCTACATTCGGACCCAAAACCACCGAGTACGACATCGAACAACCCGGTCCATCCTATTCGGGTGGTCAAACCCATATGCAGAACCGGGTGATCATTGATCGAATGCCTCATTTGACAGACCCGAAACTAATAGCTTCCATGAGACGCGCCATCCACGACGTCTATCAAACCCGAGCCGTACTCCAAACCCTCGGGCCACGTCCCGATCACGAGGCTGTCGACACAGCCAGAGCCAAGCTCTCCATAATTGAGGCGGAACTCTCCAAATCCCTTGAAGAAATTATGCTTTTGCCTCGACCCGAGGATGTCGACCGCTTCCAGTGGCAGGCTCACCTGGCGGAGAAAGAAAAAGAACGACGCGATAGAGCGGAGAATGAAAAGAACATGTACAAATCGATTTTGCAATTGGAGGAGATGCATGAAGCTTATAAGAAGATGCTGAAGGATGCGGAAGATCGGTTGGTCAAGATTTATGAGAGAGCGGAGAATGGTGAGGAGAAAGAAACGCAGCCGGGGAGTGAAGAAGTGAATGAGGAGGTTGCGGGGTTGCTTCAAGAATCTTCTGGAAAGATTTTGGAGAGACTGGATTTGTCTTCCAGGCGGTTGAGGTTTTTGCCGGAGGCTTTTGGGAAGATTGCCGGGTTGAGAGTCATGAATTTATCAAGCAATCAGCTTGAGGTCAATTTACTTTTTTTTCATTATATTATTTGTCAATGTGCACAAATGAGCAGTGTTTAGAAAGTGTGTTTGGTGAAGGGTGGATGATAAAGGTTGAAAATTTTCAAGGGGATGTCTGTGTTTATTTTTCCATATTTGCTCAGCTAGATTCGCAATCTGTGATATAAAAACATTTTGCTATTTGAGGATGTTGGGAGGGTAGGCAGCCCTTGATATTTGCTATGCTTTATCGAATCACCTAGGTTATATTTGGATTGGCATGTTTTGTGGGAGGATAGTATAAGGGGGATAGTTAATAGTAAACTCCATGTCCCAAACACACCTTTAGTCTTAGATGTTGCTCATACAATGGATTTGGTTATTACTTGTTTCACTTTATATTGTGATTTTGATGCCCACAGGCCTTCACTTATAACCACACTGCTGTCCTTGGGTTATTGTTTTTTGATAATTGAACGTGTCCCTGCAATAATGTGCATGACTTAGCGCTATGTACATGATAAAATGAATCAAATTAGTTTTTGTTTGATTATTTTGTTAATCGCAGACCATTATGCTATTTTTTTTAATATTATGGATAATGATAATCATGATTCTACTGGGAGTTTAGATTTATAATATTGCAGTGGTGCCATGCAATCTATGCATGGGAGATTTAATACCCACATAAAGTGGGAATACCACAACTTGAACTCTGGAAGTGAGTAATCGTCCCTGCCAGTGATGGTTTTCTGAACATTATGCTGTTTAACTTACGATTTTTATGTCTTAGCATTTATATTGGATTATATATTATTCAAAATATTTAGTATTTATTTGAGTTATTGACAAATGTTGTACTATTCTCTTCCTCTGTTTGAAATCTGTATTTTTGTATGTCATGAGACTTACATATTTGCTGATATAATTGAAATTGAACTTGTTATAGTGTGGGTAACTGCTATGTTTTTCTGTTTTGGATTTTCATATAATTCTCTTACATCTGAGAACCTGTGTGAGGGAAATAGGTCATTCCTGACTCAATAGCTGGATTAGAGAATCTGGAGGAACTTAATCTGGCTTCAAATCTTCTAGAGTTGCTGCCAGATTCAGTTGGGTTGTTGCAAAATTTGAAAATACTGGATGTCTCGGGAAACAAACTAAATTTCTTACCTGATACTATCTGTCAGTGCAGGTATTTCTGTTAAAAATTAAGTTTTATGTTCTCTTTTATGGTATTCATTTCAGAATTTTAGTTCTATGTTCTGCATGATTCAGGTCATTAGTGGAGCTAGATGCAAGCTTCAACCGCCTAACATATTTGCCAACTAATATTGGATATGAATTAGAAAGTCTTCAGAGGCTTGCGGTTTCTTTGAACAAGATTCGATCCCTTCCAACTTCCATTGGTGAGTTGAAGTCTTTGCGCCACCTGGATGTTCACTTCAATGAGCTTCATGGCCTTCCACTAACAATTGGGAAATTGACAAGTCTTGAGATCCTCAATCTAAGCAGTAATTTTACTGATCTGACAGTACTTCCTGAAACCTTTGGTGATTTGACAAACCTTAAGGAACTTGATCTCAGTAACAACCAGATTCATGCCCTTCCTGATACATTTGGCCGGCTTGACAATTTGATTAAACTCAACCTGGAAGAAAATCCTCTTATTATTCCTCCAGTAGAAGTTGTAAAGAAGGGGGTTGAAGCTGTCAAAATTTTTATGGCCAAAAGGTTGCTTGACGTACTAGTAGAAGAAGAACAGAGAGCTGTGTTTGGAGTAGATGAACAAGCTCAGACCTCCTGGTTGACACGCAGCACCTCCTGGTTGAAGTCTTATGTTTCAGGTGTCACAGAGAATGTTTCTGAAATTTTAGGAGCTGTTAGTACTCCTAGGGATCCTTGCCTTGATCAGCAGCTTTAACTTGACAATGGTGCATGTTTGTATTGAGCATCCTAGTTCTTTGTACGTCATGGCATGTACACATTCTAAAGGTGGAAGAAACGGTTTTTATTACTGTGGCATGTACACATTCTAAAGGTGGAAGAAACGGTTTTTATTACTGTCTACGCATTTGCTGGTAATTTTTCACCGTGTTAGTATTTGTGCAGCAGCTTAGAGAGATGAATCTCCATCATTTATTTATTTTATGTTGAGATTAATTCCAGGGAATGTAGCTTTCTGCGGGGGCGGTGCCTGGGAAGGAAATGTTTTTATGTTCGTATTATAATAATACTGAAGCGCTTTCAACTGTAAATTAGAGGAAACTAAAGTTTCCAATGTTGCTAATAGCCAGTTCTCTATCCATGTTATCTTGGTGGTGTGATTTGTCGAAATTCGTAGTTGAGATTATCATCATTTGTGGTTGTAGGGAGTGGATTAGTGGAAATCATACCTTGTATTACTTCAACTTGGAGTTCTGATACTCGAACTACCTCGCTTAATTCATCCATTGGGGATGCAATAATCATATAATGATATAGGATTGTAATTTTCACGCAGTCATGATTCCCACAATGCAGAAAAGTTGCACGTGATTGGAGTCCTGCCAATGGGAATATTTACATATTTTGTATTAAATTTTTATGTTTTTATTTTTTACCGTTTGTCTCAATTTAAAAGATTATTGAATATTTTTTATAAATATTATTATATGATTAATTTATTTATATTATTACATATTAAAAATTAATTGAAAACTTTTCTTTTTCTTTCCAAGCTATGTATTTTGAATTAAAATATTGCATAATTTAAAAATGTTAATTTAATAAAATAATAAAATTATTCTTTTTAAAATTTTTAAAATTTATTTTAATTTAAATTTATCAAATTATTTTTATAAATTAAAAATTTTATACATTTATTTTTTAATATAGTGTCAATAACTATAACAATATTCAAAATTTTATTATTTATTCAACATTTATAATTATAAAGATGAAAATATCAAAAAATTAATTTTTATATATTTTTATTCTAAAAAGTAAATAACTTAGAGTAAGTTTGGAATTATTGTAGTTTTTTTAAAAAAATGAGTTAAATGTTTGGTAAATTTTATTTTCAAAAGTGATGTGAATTTTAAAGTTAATTTTGTTGTTAAAACATTAGAATAAGACAAATAACTAAAATAACTATAATATTAAATAAAAATATATTTACAAAAAAGAAATTATTACATATAATTACTTTTATATAAATAATCACAATATATTAGACTAAAATTCATAATAAAAATTGTTAATTTTATCATAAAATAATGTGGAACCAATAGTATATGATATCAAAATTTAATGAGTTACAAAATTTCCCGCTCACAAAAAAATAAGTTAAACATATGCAATGATATTGTTTTTTAATTTCAGGTGGATTCATTAATTTGGTTAAGGTTAATTTTGTATAATTATTATTTATATAGAGATATATTTAAAACTATACTCATGAGAAAATTGCTTCTAAATTATAGACAAGTCAAGATGATATAAATTTTTATGAGAAAAATTTTAAAATTAATATTTCAAGTAATATGATAGCTAAATTATTAGAATTAATATTTCCCTCGTTAAATTTTTTTTTTTTTTTTTTTGTGATCAATAAAATTTCTTTGTTTCTTACAAATGTTTTTGAAAAGTAAAGTGATTTGACATTGAAAACTCAATTGTCACGTATTTAGAATGGTAACCTTAAGATACAACTTGAGATTTTTAGTATTATTCAATTTTAATTTAAATAATTATAAAATTTATAATAAATTTATTTTTTTATTTTATTATAAAATATTGTTTTATTAAGTATATTTTATTGTAAAAATAAAAGGAGTTTCAACACAAGACAATTTAATTTATAATCAAATAGTAGGTCTCTTTTTTTTTTTTTTTCTTATTTTAATTAAACCTTAATCTAATTCAAGAAGATAATATATATTTTAAAATCTTTTATGATATATCAATGTTTTCGAGTTAAGTTGTTTCCTCAAATCCATTTTTTTTTATTTTTTATCTCAATTAAAAATAAAAATATTAGAAACTAAACAAGAAGACTATTGATACAAAATATATATTTACCAAAAGATTGTACACGTGTAATTATATTTATATATCCTATAATTCATTTTAGTAATTTATATTTCATTTCTAGTAAGTTGGTGGGCATTTCACGGTGGGCTTTTTCCAACAGAATTTGAGGGTCATTGTCCCGCCCTCCAACTCTATGTTGTAGACCCGACAATTGGAATGTTTCATAAGTTCGCGAAAAGAAGATCCTGAACCTTTGGTAGACAATGAATAATCTGCCTTTGACTGAATAAACCCAAACTTAAGAAGAGATTGAGAGAATTTTGAATATCATTGCATTGAAGCTTGATTAAGTCCATAAATTGACTTACGAAGCTCACAAACTAATTTTGCTGCTTGATAAGAACTCTTCCCTTATGTGCTATATAACAAAGAGGAAGATCTATATAAATTTTTTCAAATAGTTCTCTATTAAAGAAAGTATTGTTTACATCCAATTGACCTAGATGCCAAGATTGGCTGGAAGCAAGGACAAGCAAGATTTTGACAATAACTAATTTTGCAACAGGAGAAAAAGTATCAATAAAATTAACACCTTGTTGAGTATACCCTTTTGCAACTAACCTTACTTTATATCTATCTATAGGGACATGAAACTCGTATTTAATTTTGTAAATCTATTTACAACCAATGGAATGTTTACTTGCTGGTAACGAAACAATTGTCAAAGTACGATTATCTTCTAGAGCATCCAATTCAGTCTTTATAGCTTTTCTTCACTATACAAACTGCATTGCTTGATGATAATATTGAGGTTCAAACTGAGAAGACACATTCAAAACAAAGTATTTGTATGAAGAGGATAGAAGTTCGTAGGACAGCTATTTGTGTAGAGGAAATGAGGTTCTGCAACGAGTATTGAACTTATCTATAGTATAGACAACAAATTGCAATGAAAATCCCTAAGATAGGATGGAGGTTTAGTAAGCCTAGAAGACCTTCTGATGGGAATGGAATCTGGTATTTGTCCAGATTCATAAAGAGAGGAAGGAGGTTGTGTCTGGATAATAGTTTCGTATATTGATGAATCATAAGAAACTCGGGCATTGGAAGTTTTAGGTACTTCAAGGTATGGTTTAGGAAGGATTAGATTAGGAAAAGGATCAGGAAGTGTTATTATAGGAATAATAGAATGAAAAAGAAATGTGTATACATGAAAAGTTACATCTCTAAAAACAAATATCTATTTAGTATGAATATCAAACTGTTTATAACCTTTGATACCTGGTGGATAACCAAGAAAGACACATTTTCGCTCTAGGATGAAACTTTGATCTATGAGCATGAAGTGTGGAAGCAAAAGAAAGACAACCAAATAATTTAAAAATAGAATAATCCACATTGGTTTTGTAGAATAATTTATAAGGAGTACTATGCTGTAACAGAGGAGGAGTTCTATTGATAAAAAAAGTAGAAGTCAAAACACACTCACTCCACAATTGTATAGGAATCCTTGAATGAAAATATAATGCATGAGCAATATTTAACAAATGTTGGTGTTTCTTTTCAAATATAAAATTTTGCTGGGGTCGTAACATAGAAGAAAAGCGGTGTAGAACACCTTATTGATCAAAGAAATCATTGACAAATAGCTCTTTAGCATTGTTAGGTCGAAACTGTCTAATCTTGCTATTAAATTGCCTAGCAACTAGGCTGAAAAACTTAGGAATAACAGTACAAACATCAGACTTTTGCTTTAGTAGATATACCCAGGTAAACCTAGTGCAATCATCTACCAAAGTCAAGAAATATTGATGGCTAGAGTGAGCACTTACATTATAAGGTACCCAGATGTCAGCATGTATCAACTCAAATGGACTCAATCTAATGATTTTGCCATATGATTACGAGAAACAAAAGACAATCTTCTTTGTTTAGCTAAAGGACAAATGGAACATAGATCTATTTTATTATTCCCGAAATCTTCACAATGTATCTTACCTTTTAAAGCACTTAACAACTTGAAAAGGTAAATTTCTAAGTTTGTTGTGCCACACATGAACAAAAACATTATTAGCATATATAGTTATTGCATTTGTACTTAGCTCATCTCTATCAAGCACATATAAATCCTCCAACTTGTTACCCATGCCAATTGTCTTCTTGCCGCTAATTTCTTGAATAACGAAGTGATCATGGAAGAAACTGACTATAAGATGAGAATAATTGGTAATAGCACTCATATAGAGTAAATTGGACTTGAACTCAGGAAAAAAACAAGACATCCTTTTATATCAACCTGGAACTCAATCTAATGTCCCAATAAAACTTGAATTGTAAGCTTGTTTGATTCGACAGTCTAACTGTAGAATGCTTTATTGACTTCATAGACACAAATGCATTTGCACTTGAGCAAATATGTCTAGCTGCTTTAGAATCTACAATCTAGTATTTTGAGGAAGACAATACAAAAAATAGAGAAACAGAAAAGCAAGTACCTGAGAAGTATGAAGAAGTAGAAGCCTCTTGATGTTCATAACATTTAATTGATGAAGCAAAAGACGATTTGAAAACGTTGTCATCAATTGCATTCGTTGTACACTGTTGAGATTCATACAAAAGTCATCAGCTCCTTCTTTTTCGTTCTCACTTTTTTCAACCACCTTGGATGAATTACAAATTGCTGCATTCTTGTTGTATTGAACTTTCTGCTCTTGTTGAAAACAAGGAGGATAACATGAATCTTATGACACTTTTCAATAGTATGTCCATAGAAATTGCAATGAGTACAGAAAGGCCTTTCTCTCTTCTGCTCTTTATTGATTCTTCCAACATTTCTAGAACTATCATTTTTAGAAGCAAATGTCACACTATTTTCTGAAATATTACCAGCCTGTAATCCTACGTTCGTCTATCACTCTTCTTGTAAAACCAAAGAAAACACATTGTTGATAGGAGGAAGAGGATTCACGAGAAGTATTTAACTTCTCACTCGAGCAAAAGAATCATTAAATCCCATTAGAAATGACATTATATATTCCATCTGATAATGAAAACTGAGTTCTTTGACTCCACCATACGAGCATTTACCACATGTTCACGCAGGCCTGAAATTACTCAGTTCATCCCATAATAACTTCAATTTTGTAAAGTCAGCACTAACAGGACTTTCATTATGATTGTGATTGACTAATTCACGTTTTAATTAGAAAATTTTAGTCCCATTTCTTTGCCGAAACCTATCTCTCAGGTCAATCCAAATCTCCAATGCAGAATCAGAGTATATTATACTAGCAGAAATTTCCTTAGATACTGAGTTTAATAGCTATCAAATCACAACATTAGTATTTGTAATCCATGAATCGAAAAGATCTAGATAGTTATCGTCGGGTTTTGCAATGGATCCATCAATAAACCCTAGTTTCTTCACGGACAAAGCTATCATCATTGCTCGACTCCAGGATGCGTAATTATCGCCTGTGAGCAATTGTGAGACCAAAGATATGCCAGGATTATCAAGAATGATGAAGGAAATAAGGACAGAGGGGATTGTTAATGGCTGATCTTCGAACTATTGAAACCGAATCACTATATCTTGGAGTTCCGATGAATGACAAAGATTGCAGCTCAATTGAGAAAATTTGAGAAAATCAGAAGACAGAACAATTTCAGCCGTAGGAAATCAGACATTAGATAACGAGCTTCAGCTTTGATACCCTCTTAAGGAAATGAAATTGTGGGGAAATGGAACCCCATTCTTTCTTCTTAGTGTTACCATGCCTAATGAATCTGTTTTTAAATATTTGACGACAGGAAAAAATAACAAGCTATCAACTATTAACAACTTTTTGTCCAGCTCATCTACAATATCTGCACAACAGCATTCTTCAATACATCATCTACGCGTCAGCATTCTTCCCTCCTTTATAATCCGTAAAAATAGGTGAGCAGCAGATAGAAGAATTCCCTTCCTATGGGTTTTGACCTGCACAAATTCGAATTCCAAGTTGTTTTTAAAATTAAAAGGAATGATGTAGCATATATGAAATACTTTAATTTTTAAACACTGCAAAGAAAGTGTACAGAGGAGATATTCCCAGAATGGCAGAAGCAGTAGCAACACTTTGGTTGAAATTTTTGAAAGGGACGAGGGAATTCTTTTTTAATCCTTTCATAATTGTGCAAATAATTTAATTACAACGATCATTAGGCATTATTAGATTTTGCTTCTGGAGATACAAACCCAAATGATGTGTTATAAAATTCCATTTCTTCTATTTATCAGTGAAGGTTGCCAACCTCCCCATGTGGAGCACATGCGCTCCATTTCCCTTCCACTTTCAAATTCATCAAAAATAAATAATTAACCCAATAATCATAATTCATATGCAACCAAAAACCAGTTTCTCCTTCTTCTCCAATGAATCTCTTTGGAAGCATAATAACATCTTTGTTTTCAGTCCTTGGATCACTCTGCATCGTCTTATTTTACTCCGACCAAACCAAAAGCTGGTCGTCTTTTTATACGTTGTTAATACCAGTTGTGGTGCTAGCAATGTTGATAGTGATTGCAGCTCGTGCAACCATGGTGACGTGGATCACGGTGTTGGTGCTTCTAGCATTTGCAGGGAATCGACGACGTGTTCTTGCCAAACAGGGAAGGAAGATTACAGCTGATGTTGCAATGCACATGATCAAAGGTTGACCTTAGACCGGATGGGTATGCCACGTGAGTATTGCTTTGCCCCTGCGATTTAATGAACTCTTTTTTGTTTTTATTTTCTATATACTAATTTTCATTTTTTTATTTTGCCTTTTTTTTTTTTTTTTTTTTTATGTTGTTTGGGGAGATTAAGCTTATCAGTTGAGTTTAAAGCTTTGGATGAATCCTTAATTAATAAATT
>JAWDEX010000016.1:5226936-5237172 GCA_035221805.1 Trichilia hirta
GCCGTTTTTTTTTTTTTTTTTTTTTTTAAATTGAATTACTTGATACAAGGATTTTCGTACTTCATATTTCCGTGAATATTTTCTGAGTTGTCATTTATGCCCTTTGAGGGCATGAAAATCTCAGAAAACAAGGTAATGCAGAGTTATCCTCTTACATTCGGAACTGAATTCAATTAAGATGAAAAATTTTGTCGCTCTGAATATTGCGAAAACAATCCCTCTCATCGAAGATTTCCATTACAGTATATCATGCGAGGGTTTGAGTTACATGCCGGTTGCTTTATCATATCATGAACAACTTTGTACCATTTCTCTTGCAGTTATATAATGATAACCTTTATTTTACTTTTTGCTCATGATTCAACTCGTGGTACATCTCTGCAGGTTAAATATGGAAATACACTTAGGCGCTTCAATTCCCGTGTTGATGAAAATGAAAAGTTGGTTCTTGACATTGATGGATTAAGGGCGAAGATCCTGAGTCTCTTTAATTTTCCTCAGGATGCTGATCTTACACTGACTTATATTGATGAAGATGGTGATGTGGTGACTCTTGTTGATGATGATGATCTGTGTGATGTGATGAGACAGCGTCTTAAATTCTTAAGGATTGATGTACGGCTGAACAACGACAAATTTGGGAAAGCTTATGCTAGATCAAGTGGAAGTTCTACTCCTTTGAGAACTTCCCGAGCCCAGCATCCGTTACCTGATATTAACAGTATGGTTTCTGAAATTTTGAAATCTCTTCCAGAACCACTGCATGAAACACTTTCAAAGTTATCTTTTGATGTTGCCACAAAGGCTGCATCCTCCAGTCCAACGTTTGCTGATCTTGGTGACTTCTTTTCAAAGATTTGCCTGTCCCATCTAAATCTAGCTTCCCACTCACAATCTGGTGCAGAATCAAGCAGACAGGCAGAGGCTTCTGAGGGCCCAAAGGCCCCTTTGGTACCCAAAGGTCCAAATGAATCAAAGGATGGTGGCTTGAAAGAAGTGTTGCCAAAGTCCACAGCTACAACTGCAGATGCAACTTCTAAAATTTATCAAGAGGTTGATGTTGGCACTACGTTCAGAGGTGCAGGAGCACCTGTTATGCATCTCTCATCTGCCGTTGACCTCAATGTGGTCCCACCAATTGATTCCGTTCCATCTGGAATCACAACTGTTAACCTTGCACCGGCTGTCTGTAATATTCCCGCTGGTGATTATAGGACAGATGCTAAGAGGGATGATTGTCTTCTTGAGGGCAAGTCTGTCAATTCTCTTGTGTCCACCAGTTCTGCTGATCTTACAATGCCTTCTGATGCAGATCAATCTCGTACTGTGGATTTGGGTGGTAATCCTTCTAATGAGTGTCCATTTACTGGGATTCCTGTAGCAAATGACTCCTCTGTTACTTACAGGCGCCCTTGCGGTGGTGTAATTCAGCAAAGCAGTAATCATGATGCCATGGTTGGTATGTTCCATAAAGGTGTTCTTTGTGATAGTTGTGGGGCTCATCCTATTATTGGACCTCGATTTAAGTCCAAAGTGTAAGAAATATATATCTAACCTCTGGGTAGTGTTCAATGGAAGTTTTATTTGGATGCTAATGTTCTTCTGGTTTTATTTCTGCAGGAAAGATAATTATGACCTATGCAGCATCTGCTTTGCTGCAATGGGTAATGAGACTGATTACATTAGAATTGATCGGCCAGTACATTATCAACATCCTCAATCTTTTAGAGGGTTATACGATCATGTGCGTATATTCTTAATCTGTGCTTTGCCTTAATTAGTCTGTCGTATATACTGACTTTCCCATTTGCTTTTTCTATTGATATTGAAGAGACAGAACTTTTGGCTGGGTGCCCCAGTACCACCTTGTATGGGTACGACAATCTTGGGAGGTTGTGGAATCAAGCCAAGTGGATCTAAGTTAGACAGTTGCTTCATTTTGGATGTCAATGTGTTGGATGGGACTATGATGGCTCCATCTACTACATTTACTAAGATATGGAGGATGCGCAATAGCGGTACTTTGGCATGGCCCTGTGGTACTCAACTTGTGTGGATTGGAGGAGATAAGTTTAGTGATACAGTTACAGTTGAGATAGAGGTGTGCATGTTTAATTTGTTTTAGTTTGGAATTATTTTTAAGTTTCTGTTCTGCTTTCATTGTAGTTAATGTCAATTGAAATATATCCTGTGATTACATGAACCATTTTTGAAAAGTTTGATTTATTCCAGGTTCCTACTGATGGTGTGCCTGTGGAAGGGGAGCTCGACATTGCAGTTGATTTCACAGCACCTGAGTTGCCTGGTCGTTATATCTCTTATTGGAGGATGGCTTTACCATCGGCTGTGAAATTTGGGCAACGTGTTTGGGTTCTTATACAGGTATAGCTTATACTTAATTTTAAAGCTTACACTTTTGATAATTTAACCATTTCTTGTAAATTTCTTATTGGGCCTTGCAGGTTGATGCATCTCTGAAGGATAGCATATGTGACAGCTTTGGAGGCTTGAACTTGAATTTGCCCCCTGAGAGCAATGGGTCCAACGGCAGCCTGGAAATTATTGATATGAATGTTCAGCCCAGTGTTGATGTAGGCTTTCAAGATCCTTGCAACACTCACAGTGTAAATGAACCAGTAAAGTCGGTGGTTAATGAACAGCCTAAAAAGGAGCCAGAAATAAATTTTCCTATAAATGACAGCTTGCTGATTGACCATGGTGCATCAACTTCTGCTCCACCTCCACTACCACCAACACAGACTCCTTCAACTGTGTCGTATCCCATTATTGACTTTACTGAACCAGCATTGGATGAGTCACCTCTCCCTTTTACTGGTATGCCAACATTGTCCTCAGAGATTGGTGATAAAGATGCTGTTGAGCTGACCCTCCTCAAGGAGCTTCAGGAGATGGGTTTCAAGCAAGTTGATTTGAACAAGGAGATCTTGAGGATAAACAAGTATGACTTGGAGCAGTCGGTGGATGATCTATGCGGTGTTGCTGATTTGGATCCAATCCTTGAGGAGTTGCAGGAGATGGTAAGTTCTATGTCTTTTGAAGTGTATGGCTTGCTTGTTTTCCCTGTCATTTTATTACCAGTTCCGTTTTAGTTTTTCTTTCTCCATTTATTCTTGAATAATATACTTTTTCTATTATTCAACCATTTCATTTTTACCAAGTTCAATGATTAATGAATATGGGAATTGGACTTGATTGAGGGAAGTAAGAGTTTGGGAATGAAATTTGGGTTATTTGCATTGCAGGGCTTCCGTGATGAAGAAATGAACAAGAGGCTACTGAAGAAGAACAATGGGAGCATCAAGCGTGTGGTCATGGATCTTCTCACCGGGGAGAAAGCTTAGTTGGATTCTAGTAGTATTTATAGCTATCAACGAATGTCAGAACATATTATGGCATATGTTACGGTGGTTGGAATTTAAATGAGTTAATGTGGTAATATAAATAATTATATTACAGTTGGTGTTTATATATTACTCGACTTTTACTGTGCATAACTTTCTTCTGTTAATGCAAATTGAGTTTGATTCTAAGATTAAGACGTGGGATATAATTTTGGGGCCTCTGTCCTTTTTTCCTTCAGACGGTGATGCAATGAGGTTCTGTTGCATTCCCTTTTTTTACTGTATTATGTTTTAGGAAGCCATTTCTTTCGGTTTGGGCATGAAAGATCAATCAAACACGGAGAACAAGAATAAAGCAGAAATTTATAGATCCCCTGTTTTTACGACTCCCATCCCCGAAATTCTGTTGTGAGTAGTTCTGGGCTTCCACCTGTGTAATTTGGGTCATGCGGTCTTGTTATGTTTAACAAAAAACTAAGATCTAATGGAGGGAAGATTTGGTAATACACGACGATGGTAAAGTGGGTGGGCGGAAAATACAATAATTAAATTCGCCTATAGTCAATGCACCGTATTCGTAACAAGTAATTGTACTGAAAACGCTTGAGGATTGCCAAAATTGTAAATTTTTGTAAGTACCTGTGCATTTTCGGTGAAAAGATTCATTAAGCAATAAATTCTCCGAGTCCTTTCTGTATTAACATATAGTGATAGTCCTTTCTTGCGTCCTATGTACGTAAGCTACCAATTTATTCCAAATTTGTTTTTAAAATGAAATTCTTTTAACGCAGACAACGGAACGTATCGAGCTTACGGGACACAATTAGCAACTGAAAAACCAGAGATTAAGCATATCTTACATGTTTGAGATCTTTTATTAGTGCAGAAGCTTCTTCCTAAAAATTAAACGTCAAGACTCATTCATAATACACAAGCTACAAACTCTAATGTTTTTTTTTTTTTTTTTTTTTTTTTTTTTTTTTTTTTTTTAAATATGAACTCTAAATTTGCCTTGAGTGGAAGTGGAGTGAATTACAAGTAGGGGGAGGAGGAACGGAGGTTATGGCTAGTTCAGGCATTTCCATTGAGTAGTTATCGTCCACACGTTTGACAAGATCAGTTTCCATGTGCTTTGGATTAGTTAATGGCTCCCACAGGGTTTAGTACAATATTCACAAATATCTCTTCTTTTTCCTTTCTGTCACTTTCTCTCCGGTTCTTTAAGGAACCAGACTCAATCCCTTCCATAATTGTGTCTATAGATCAAGAGTGAAGTTCTGTGCTCACCTAGATTAAATAAACTCTAAAATTCCTCCCTCCCATATAGTGAAGTTCTTTAATGGGTCATGGAATTTAAATTAAAAAATAATTGATCTTCATTGAAAGTTTGTTGATTGGTTCTATAGTCTGCTCCCCTTTATGGGGATTCTTCTTTGTTGATTGGTTCTATACTCTGCTCCCCTTTATGGGGATTCTTCTCTTTTCCCCATGAATTTTCTTGCTCTATTTGGTGTTTGGTGTCATTCTCTCCTTATACTACATGTGGGGTTCCCCACTTTTGCCTCCTTATTGACATGTAAGCCATCAATCTGTGAGTTTTGAACTCTGGGTCTGATTCTTGAGATGTGGTTATCACCACAACACTATACGTAGCATGTCCTGTTCACTTATCTGTTACTGGTCATACATTGTGAATGAGCTTTTCGATGCTTTCCTTTTGGTCTTTGATGTCTGATTTTATTATAAAACGGGTGATGGTTTCTAAAATTTCTTGGTAAATAGATATATGTAGATGCCGAATTCTTTGTTGCTTTGGAACTATGGAATCTGAGAATAGGTTTTATTCAGCTGATGAGTTTAAGTTGGATGCGAAATGGCTAATTGATCCGAATCATCTTTTTGTTGGACCGAGGATTGGAGAAGGAGCTCATGCTAAAGTATACGAGGGAAAGTAAGCCTGCTTCTAATTCTTTGATTAGGTTTTTCTTCTGACATTACTTTGTCCGAAGAAGTGAAACCTTTTCTACCACTGATTTATGGTCATTTTCATTTGTACAGTGCGTTGCATTTCTTCTTAATTCAGAAGACTGCCGTTTAAATTTATTAATTTTGGCCTCTTTTGAACAGAAATAATAAACATTGTCATTTTTGTGTTTTGGGACTAGTAATCTTTGCGATTCATTTGAAATTTTTTTCATCATTATTCTGTTGTTGTTCTTTTTGAAATTTCAATATGTTTTCTGCATATGGAAGATAAATAAAGGCCCATTTTGTTGGAAACGGCAAAATTTACACTGAAAGCTTTGACTGTCACTAAAGAAGCTGGTTTTAGCTCGTAAACAGATTTGACGTTCTTGACTTGTCCGGTAGTGTTGCAGGTATCTTACAATGTCTGTTAAGTTCTTTTCAGATACATAAACCAGACTGTTGCAATTAAAATTGTTCAAAAAGGAGACTGTCCAGAGGAGATCTCCAACAGAGAAGCACGATTTGCAAGAGAGGTTGCAATGTTATCTAGAGTTCAACACAAAAATTTAGTGAAGGTTGGATTCTTTTAGGATAATCACCCTTGTCATCTGTCATACACCATAGTAGTTGCAAAAATACAACCGGTTACAATGAGGATATCATTGTGTCTAAAAATGATGTTGAATTCTTGTATGTTAACAGTTTATTGGTGCCTGTAAAGAGCCTGTAATGGTGATAGTTACTGAGCTCTTATTGGGAGGGACATTACGTAAATACTTGCTGAACATACGGCCAAGGTGCTTAGACACACATGTTGCAATTGGTTTTGCTCTTGATATTGCACGCGCAATGGAATTCCTGCATTCTCATGGAGTCATACACCGTGATCTGAAACCAGGTAATCTTCTTATTTCCGTCTTCAGTTTTTGAATTTCTTATTGTGTGAGTAGGTAGATAATGTTCAAAATACTGGAAGATCCCTTATTTCATAAGAGGGAATTGTAGCCATATGGAGATATGTAATTGTTGGAATGTCATACGTATCTTGTTTTCTGCAATTGTGGGTTTGGGGTATTCAACTTTTAGTGTAAAAGGTGGATCACATGAGCTTTTACAAGATTTAGCAAATGGTTATTTGCACCTGAAGATTAACATATGTTGCCTCTTTGTTGTTGGTACAATTAGCTGATCATTCATTCAAGCATGATCATTTGTGATGACCTATAGGTGTAAGGTGTAAATATTATGTTCAATGGAAACAAATGATTGTTCCTTTATGGTTAGGAGAAGATAAAGATATATATATTTAATTGAGTAGATAAACTATTTTTGGGGAGAAGGAAACCCAATATATTATGGTTTGTATCGATTAACAGGAAAAAACTGTGAGGGGAATTCAAAGAGTACGTTAGTTACTTCAAGTAAAGGAGCCAACTAGGAAGTGAATTTTGGGGCAACTTGAAAGAGAATATGTTACATAATGCCTTTGTGTTCAACGTAAATGTCTATGTAATTGACTTTTGTTTGTAATAAGCTTGAAATTTCATGCACCTGTGAGGTATTGCAGGCGCAGGAACCTATTTTGGCAAGATGAGTTAGTTTTTGGAATTCAAGAGCAAATTGGTTTTTATTATACTCATTTGGGTTTCTGTCAGGGCATGCCTTGTATCCTTATATGTTTCAATCTCCTCTTGTTTAAGGCATAAATGTAACTTGAAAATCAAATGGTTCATACTTTTGCTATGAAACATAAAACCAAAAATCAGGGTTTTTATCCAAATTATTTGATAGTTGAATTTAATGTGTATCACATACAATTTGTGTATAGGTATTGGCTGTGTAATGGTACATCACTAGTATTCATAATCGCCTTTGAGCCTGTGGAAACAAAAATAAATGCTCTCAATTGAAAGTAGCAATAAATTCCTGGAACTAAATTTTCATGCCAAATGCAATACCCTCTTCAAGTATTGGGTTTGGTTGCTCAGATCAAGTACTTAAGATATCAGTTTGTAGATAGCATTGCTTGTAAGGATTGTAGCCATTGTTCAATGGGAGAACGAAAACTTGGTTGCACAACCAGTATCTTCGCTTGTAAATTGAAAACAGGATAGCCTGATTCCCTTTTATGTATCCAAAAGATAAATGGAATAAAATAAAATAATATTTAACAAAAATAAATAAATAAAAAATTTTGTTTGTTACTAGCTGTATTAAATACATGGTCTAGATACTTTGTAGCACTATTTGCAATTTAAAATTATGCTAAATTGCTTTTATTTTCTTAAAACCTGTGTTGACATATTTTGAGAGGATAAACATCCAGCATAGCAATTTTTATATGCAGGTTGGTGCATCTCCAGGTTGGTGCCAATAGTATTTGAATATTTACCCATTGAGCTCATCATTAGTTTATATATTGAATTACTATAATAGTGTTAAAACATCTATCAACTTTTATGCAGAAAACTTACTCTTGACAGCAGACCACAAAACAGTTAAATTAGCTGATTTTGGCTTAGCAAGAGAAGAGTCGTTAACAGAGATGATGACAGCCGAAACAGGGACATATCGTTGGATGGCACCCGAGGTTCTTTTTCCTTAAATATAAACTTCTCTGTCATTCTCTGTTCCCAACCATGTCTAATAACATCATATGTAATGCGCAATTGTACTGCTGTTTGGTGGCAGTTATACAGTACTGTTACATTAAGGCAGGGAGAAAAAAAGCATTACAACCACAAGGTGGATGCCTATAGCTTTGCAATTGTGCTATGGGAACTTTTACATAACAAACTGCCTTTCGAAGGAATGTCAAATCTCCAGGCAGCTTATGCTGCTGCTTTCAAAGTAATAGTCTTTTCTCTGTTGATTCAAATATACATATAGTCTAGTTGCTGTTGAGCGCTTTCTGTCCTGCTAACGTAAAGTATTTTACTGTTTTAGAATGTGAGGCCCAGTGCAGAAAACCTTCCTGATGAATTGGCTATCGTTCTAACTTCATGCTGGAAGGAGGACCCGCATGCACGCCCTAATTTCGGTCAAATAATCCAAATGCTCCTTGATTATCTCCCTACAATTGCCCCACCTGAACGGATGATTCCTTCTCGAATTTTCACCTCAAAGAACACCATCTTGCCACCAGAATCTCCAGGTACAAGCTCATTGGTGGCAGTACGTGATGACTCTGGGGAAACTCCTAAAGGAATGTTGGAAAACAAGTCGAAAAGTTTATTTTTCTGCTTCAACCTTTGTTATTGACCCTGTAGTCATAAAAGCTACGAAACTCTTTTCCTTCTTGGGTTTAAGAGTAGCTCAAGGGAGCTCGGCAAACACTGGGGCTCTAGTTCAATGAATACGTTTTGATAACATCAAAAATTTTTTATTTAATATCTAACATTTAGTTGAAGCTAAACCAGATGAAAACACTGCATTTGTATCTATCTGACGCTGATCCTGAATTTTCCAACTTCGTAAGATTATGGTTTAGTCAATAGCTTTATCAACTTAAAGTTCGATTCTAACCTGAAAAATGAAAGAAATTCAACTCCACAGGCTCCACTTAAATAAAAATTTGAGGAAGAAATGAATGTAACTTAAGACAGAGGTGCTCCAACCGTAATTCTTTGCAAGAAAAGGAATAGCACATTGCTTCACGCATGCATCAGATTCGTGTCGCTGCTTTTGCATTATCCTATCATTTGCGACATCAAGTGAAGTGATTGGGCCAAACAAGTTGATCGGTTGGATTATCATGGTGGTTATACCAAGGGTGCTAGAAATATTATGGAACTAGAATTAGTTTGATAACTGCCTGGAGGTGAATATATATATATATATATATATATATATATACAGTCTTTATTTTAAGCCCCTGGAAAACACAGCTTCTCATGTGTCATAAGGCCCGGCTATGTGTGACTATATGTGAACATACATACAAAGATACAACAATTGTTCCTTTCGATGACAATTGTTGAAATGCTACTCCGCAAGGGCAAATGCCAAAAAAACAAAAAAACTCGATCTGTTTTCAGATTCTTGGAAGCAAATCCAACTGTTAGCGGACAAGGTTAAATTATCTTGCATTTAATCCTAAGAAACATGATCTTAGGCAGTATTCTTATTCTAAAATGTTTGAGCAGGAGGCATAATTGAAACACTTCCCCATATGATGGTAGAATTCTAATTTTTTGGCTAAGGTTGTTTCACTGACACAATCAACTTCGTCAAAATGAAAACTAGTTTGACAAAGATTTCACTAACCACTGAATTTTATTTTTTAAACGCCTATATGAGTTCTTACTTAGATTCTCAGAATGGAAACCCAAAGAATCTATATTGGAGGTCATCCACCCATATGGTTAGTTTTGTGAACGAAATAATGTAACCTTAAGCCTTGTCATATTGAGCTAATGAATCTCGGGACTAGGATTTACCAGTTATCATTGCAGGAACAAGACCTCTCCTTAAAATCATGAAAGTTAGTCCAATCCCTTACTACAATTTCTCTCTTAAATACCTTTGATATTATGTTCGTCGCATTGTGGCAATCCGTACACACTCTAAGATTCTTTGAAACTCAAATTGGAGTTCCAGGAGATGTTCTGATAAGACCAAAGGCAATAGCCAATTTGTCATTGTGGTGAGCCACTGAAGCTTCGTTATCATCTTGCTCAGCATCTAGTCTTGCATCATCCGTATGGGACATGTAACCAGCCAATTTGCTCCTCATCATGTTTTCAGTTGCATCATAAACGGCCTTAGAATGTGGACATTGTTAGAACCGCACTGGACTTGCAACTCTTGCCTATGTGTCTCCACACATTAAGGCCCAGGCTCGTACGAGTTCACAACTCATACCAGACCCCCAAGGAATCGAACCGCCGACTTACTTCATAAGTAG
>JAWDEX010000016.1:5237272-5247620 GCA_035221805.1 Trichilia hirta
GTGCATCTATGAGAAGGTCCGACATTTTTGTTGGCCAAACAAGTTCTGCCAATAGCGTTTGAATATTTACCCATTGTGTTCATCATTAACTTATATAGTGAATTAGTACAATAGTGTTAAAACCATCTATCAACTTTTATGCAGAAAACTTACTCTTGACAGCAGACCACAAAACAATTAAACTAGCTGATTTTGGCTTAGCAAGAGAAGAGTCATTAACAGAGATGATGACTGCTGAAACAGGGACATACCGTTGGATGGCACCTGAGGTTCTTTTTCTTTTAATATAAACTTCTCTCTCATTCTCTCTTCCTGATCATGCCTAACAACATTATTTTGTATTGCGCAATTGTCCTGCTGTTTGGTGGCAGTTATGCAGTACTTTTACATTAAGGCAAGGAGAAAAAAAGCATTACAACCATAAGGTGGATGCCTATAGCTTTGCAATTGTGCTATGGGAGCTTTTGCATAACAAACTGCCTTTCGAAGGAATGTCAAATCTCCAGGCAGCTTATGCTGCTGCTTTCAAAGTAAATCTTTTCCCTAGTCATACAAAAATACATATGGTCTAGCTGCTGTTGTGTGCTTTCTGTCCTGCTAGCATAACTGAGAGCTTGAGAGGGCATTTTACTGTTTCAGAATGTGAGGTCTAGTGCAGAGAACCTCCCGGAGGAATTGGCTATAATTCTAACTTCATGCTGGAAGGAGGACCCGCATGTGCGCCCTAATTTCAGTCAAATAATCCAAATGCTCCTTAATTATCTCTCTACAATTGCTCCACCTGAACCGATGATTGCTCCTTGAATTTTCACCTCTGAAAACACCATCTTACCACCAGAATCTCCAGGCACAAGCAACCGATGATACCTCCAGGTACGTAATGATTCTGAAGAAACTCCTAAACCAATGTCGGAAAAAAACAAGTTGAGAAGTTTCTTTTTCTGCTTCAACCTGTGTTATTAACCCTGTGGTCATAAAAGATATACAAAATTTTTGTTCTTGGGTTTCAGCAAACACTAGAGCTCTGGTTCAATGAATACGTTTTGGTAACATCAAAAATATTTAATTTAACATCTTGCATTTTAGTTGAAGCTAAACAAAATGAACATACAGCATTGTATCTATTTGATGTCGATCCTGAATTCTCTCACGTCGTAGGATTATGGTTTAGTCATAGCTTTATCGTCAACTTAAAGCTTGACGTTGCTGTTGGCTGCGGTGTTTGATTGTAACCTGTAAACTGGAGGAAATTCAACACTTCTTATTAAGATATTGGAGGAAGAAATGAATGTAACTTAATACGGGTGTTCCAACTGTAATTCTTTGCAAGAAAAGGAGGGGCACATTGCTCCAGCATGCATCGGGTTAATTTCCCTGCTTTTGCATTATCTTAATAATTTGAGACATCATATACTTTCCTGATGACAGGAAGTGAAGTGGTTGGGGCAAACAAGTTGATCGGTTGGATGATTATGGTTGTTATATCAAGGGTGCTATATGGAACAAAGAATTAATTTAATGTTGGAATGCATTTGATACCTGAAGATATATATATATAATTTTTTGATGTACTGCAATTAGCGGCAAAGATGTTCGCGAATCAAGAGAGAAGGTATTTTACAAACTCCGTTTTGGGTCCTTAAAATTTAATGTTGATATTAAGCCCATGGAGACCGCAGCTTCTCATGTATTAGAAAGGCTTGGCTATCTGCGACTGGGTGAACATAAGCACATACAACGATTGTTCCTTTCGATAAAAATTGTTAAATTGCTGCTCCACGAGGGTAAATGCCATAAAAAACACAAACTTCAATCTGTTGTCACATTCTTCAAAGCACATCGAGGTGATTGCAGACAAAGGTTAAATTATCTTCCCGGGAAACATGATCTCATGTAGTATTCTTACTCCAAAATGGTCAAGGCAGGATATATAATCGAAACACATCCCCATATGATGATACAATTCCCATTTTTTGCTAATGATGTTTAACCGATACAATTAACTTAGTCAAAATGAAAACTAGTTTGACCAAGATTCCGCTAAACACTGGATTTATTTTTTTGAATGCCTAAATGAATTCTTGCTCATATTCTCAGACTAGTTACCCAAAGTGTTTACATTGGAATTCATCCACTCCTATTGTTAGTTTTGTGGACAAATTGTGGACAAAATAAGATAACCTCAAGCCTTGTCATATTGGGTTAAATGAATCTAGGGTTTACCAGTAGTCATTGCAGGAACAAGACCCCTCTTTAAAATGATGAAAGCGAGTCCGATCCCTTACTACAATTTCTCTATTAAAAACCTTTGAAACTATCTTTGTGGCATTGTGGCAATCCGAACACACTCTAAGATTCTTTGAAACTCTAATAGTGGTTCCAGGAGATGTCCTGATAAGACCAAAGGCAATTGCCAATTTCTCACTGTGGTGAGCTACTGAAGCTTCTTTATCATCCTCCTCAGCATCTAATCTTGCATCAGCCGTATTGGGAATGTAACCAACTGATTTGATCCTTCTCATCATGTTTTCAGTTGCATCATAAACCACCTTAGAATGTGGACACACATTGTCTTCAGCAAAAAACTCATAAATTTCTCCATCCAATTCAATCAAGCTGCAACCAGGTGTCTTCTTGACTCCCTTCTCTCTCATCTCATTTCTAACCCTCAATGCATCCTCCCATCTACTTACTGATGCATAAATATTTGAGAGAAGAATGTAATCTCCACTATGCATGGGTTCCAATCTAACTAGGTTCTTCAATGATGCTTCCCCAACTTCAACGTTTTTATGAGCTCTACATGCAGCCAACAATGTTCTCCATATGATAGCATTTGGTGGGATGGGCATATTCTTTATGAACTGATATGCCTCGTCTACTAACCCTGCCCGACCAAGAATGTCCACCATGCAACCATAGTGTTCCATCCTTGGTTCAACACCAAAGTCTCTGCTCATACTGACAAAAAATTCTCGACCTTCATCAACCATCCCAACATGACTACATGCAGAGAGAACACCAATGAAAGTAATGTCATTTGGTTCAATACTCTTTTTCCGCATCAAATAATAAAATTCAAGAGCCCTTTTACCTTGTCCGTTATTGGCAAGGCCTTGAATTAACACAGTCCAAGTGAACACATTCTTTGAAGGCATCTTCTTAAACACTTCAATTGCACTCTCTATCAGCCCACACTTGGCATAAAAGTCCATTAGTGCAGTTCCAAGGGTAACAGTTAGCTCAAGCCTCTTCTTCTTTACATACAAGTGAACCCATTTACCAGTTTCTAAGGCTCCGAGAACAGAGCAACAAGAAAGTACACTGACCATGGTGACCTCATTAGGTTCCACATTTGCCATTTGCATATCATAAAAAACGTCAAGCGCTTCCTTACACCGCCTTGCTTGGCTATAACCTGAAATCATGGCACTCCATGCAACTACATCTTTTCTATCCATTTGTTCAAACAATCCCCTTGCCTTACCAACATGACCACACTTTGCATACATGTCAACAACAGCTGTCATTAATTTAATACTCTTGTCAAGCCCATTTTCTTCAATATACTCACTAATCCGTTCTCCTAACTCTATATCAGCCAGTCTTCCACATGCTGTCAAAACTACAATCAACGTCACCTCATCAAACCGGTCACCTAACCTGCGCATTTCATTAAATAACTTCACAATTTCCCCCCAACATTTCCTCTTAACATACCCTGAAAACATTGAATTCCAGGCAAAAACATCCTTGTTAGACATTTCATCAAACACTTTACGTGCGACCTCAATTTTCCCACAATTCGCGTACATATGAATCAAAGTATTGCAAACTAACTCCCCACATCCAAAGCCAAATTTCAAAATCTGGCCGTGAATCTGTTTGCCTTCTTCCAATGCTTTTATTCTAGAACAAGCTTTTAATGCACAAGCAAAAGTAAAATGATCAGGCTGTACGGAGTTTTCCTTCATTATTTTGTATAAAATCACGGCTTCTTGAGGACAATGCTTGAGTGTGAAGGCTCTGATCAGGATATTATAAGCTGAAGAATGTGGTTCGTCGATTTTGTTAAAAATTGACAGCGCATAGTCCATGGTGGTTGTGGGAACGAGTATGGAGGCGGATTCAAGTAGGTTCTCTGTTATTCTAGGGTTGAGATGGAGGCGGGTTTTGATTAAGTGGGCGTGGATTTGGTTCAAGTCTTTGGAGGTCTTACATTGTTGTAAGATTAGGGATTTGGGGTTTTCGGGGAACTGAGTTATGTTAGCTATGGCAGCCGTTGTTTGGGCGGGAAAATGACGTAGAGTCAAGGCCATTTTTGTTTCGTATTGATTTTATGAGCGGATTTGGAATATGGCGAATTGTTTATATAACTGGATTTGCTGAGTAAACAAATGATGGGAAACCAATTGGGCTGTGGGCTTTTCTTTGTAACTCACATATAATAATTGCTCAAATTACAATTATTTTTGTTGTGTTTGTTTTTTCATCTTCTTCCTTCGGAAAGATCTTTCATGTATTTGTTCTTATGCTCTTACAGCTGTGTATTCCAGGAACCTCGAGAAAAATAGAGGAGCAAGAGTTAAATTTTCGGAAATTCAGCACATAAGTAAAATTCCAATGCCACAGGATAAAGAAACGACTCTTTCTGTTTGGTGAAAATTAAAACGACAAAGGTTTACTCCCAATAAATCAGCTCAATGCTACGAGAGCTCAAAAAGCTTACTAGAAATCTAGATTTAAACCTTTAAAATCGAAGCATTTAAAGTTTGAAATGAGAAAAGAAAGCAAACAGAAGAATACTCTAAAATTAATAGGAAACTATAATTGGATTTCACTAAGAACCAAGATTAAAACAATTTAGGTTTTTTCTCAGCTCGGAACTTTGAAGGACAAGTCTAACCGCCTTTTTAACTGAATAAACGAAAATACCCCCGTGTAACTAGCTTGCTTGTTCACCCAACAGAGCTTCTCTAGCTCACTAGTCACTACATTATTTTTATCTGAAGAATGTCACATTTTGCATCGTTAACATAGCGTTTGTACGGATTCTGAAAGGAGCAGTTTCGAAAAGATGAATTTGGTTGATATCAGATGCCAAAGATTACACCAGGGCTTGTTTCCAGGGAAATCTCTTTACTGCAACTGAGGGAAATGGTGTGTCTTTAAGAAACTATAACCAGCCAGATTGGAGAGCCGATTATGAAGAATGCGTCAGCAAGGATATAAGGGATATCAATCACAAAGGAATCACAGTCATTTTATTTTATTTTTATTCTTAAAGAAATATCTGGACAGCTAGTGAGATCAGATTGGCTTTCAGTTTCAAACTGTCGCAATTTACTTCTTAAACTTGTCATTAATTAAGCAGCTGATAAAGTTGGCTTAATTATCATGATCATGAGAAAACTGTCGCAATTTAAGTCATTATTTATTCTGATGAGAAAACTTATTCCAAGATCTATGATCATGATCATCGCTCATCTTTTTTTAGAGCATCATATGCCTGTTGGCATATTGATGGCTGAAATTTTATTGGATACAAACAAAAGATAAGAATTAGATTCGCCAATTATCGCTGTAGAATAAAGGAAAAGTTGGAAATTTTATGGGTCTATAAAATGCAGCTTCTCTTACTTTCTTTTTGCTTGTATTTGAGAAGAGAGCTAACAAATAAAATGTGGATGAGGAATGACTATGCTCTCAAGCAGCCGCAGCATGGTTGGAACACGACTTCCGAGGATTACCATTCTCACATATCAAATATTTATAGAATGCCCACCGCTCTTAACGAGGCTCCCCACTACCCTAGTGTGCATAAGGTCTTCAAGAACAAGTACACCTATGGACAAGAGCAAGAGACTCAACAGGAACAACAGAAGCAGAAATCTCCCCCTAAGGCTCAAAAGAAGGTTCAAATGAGTGATCATGTTGACATTGTTGAAAGTTCCAATAATGATGAGAACTCTGAGGTTCGTGAAGAAAGCATTGACGTTGAAGTTGATGGATTCATCCAAAGGAAGCGCAGGGGCTTTGAACTCTGCAAATGGAATACCTTCAAAGTGAATTAGGTTTCTTCAAAGCATGTTGGTCTGGGTAGACTGACAGGCAAATTAAGTATCCCATATTAGTGTTACCAGCAGTCGTACCTTTTATCTAAATAAATGGCTTATCTTTGATGTGTTAGTGTAGCTTGTGTGAATGCTTTTTATGCTTCTTGGGTAGCATACTTGTAAGATAAATTTTCTGTACTGGATACTTATGTTTGAAAAGAAAGAAAAAAGAAAAAGAGGTGTAGTATGGTTTTCTGATTTTAATGTGCGTGTAAAATTTCTGTGTATGTCAAAAATAGTAAATAATAATCATGCCAAGATGTTCCCTATGGGAAAAGCTCAATATAGACGTCCATAATGTCAACCTTTCAACAAAGAAACAAATCAACTGGGAACAAATGTAAACGGAAATTACATTAAATATATAAGATATTTGCTTCGGGATAAAATTTTCTTTACTAAATCTTAAGCTCATATAACTATTTTTAATTGGTTGTAGAACTTCGGTCATGTATGACAAACAGAAGTAAACCAATAACCCAAACGCAACATTGCTAATTTTTTTGGTTTAAATCTTGTGGCTACACTGTGAGAGGGAGCCTTACTGGTACCCGTCATTTCAACTTCAAATAAAATGGCAACCTTCAGAATCTGTTGCAACAATGGATGTTCAAGGTTTACAGGTAGCAGATTGTATCATACTTCACGGCTCTTGATAAAACCTTATAAGATATCTGATATTGGCATTTTCGGATTAAAAATACTGCTTTGAGCTTTACTGGTCCCTGAACTACCTATATAAAATTTCAAAGGTAATCAATCATTCTTTCCAACAATATATCGTATACAAACTGCTATATTCATTTCTAGTGTCACCAGATAATTGGTTCCCAGCAATCAAATGTTTCATACTTAATTATTTTAATTTATCTTCTTGCAATTAACTTGGGCACCCCATAAATTTTGGATTTTACTTTTTTGAGAATGGTAAACTAAGTCTAGGATTCTATTATTTTTCATCACAATCACGTAATTTCAAAGAATTCCTTTTGGTTTGAAATGACAAAAGACAGAGAACTAGATGCAAGTGCAACCATATCATTTAAGAATAAAAGATAATTAATATTGGCTTACAGAACATAATGCAACTTAGATGAGCAACTTTAATGAGTGGTTGAGAACGAATATAACATACGTGCAAAAATGCTAATTAGTATTTTCCATGCCACGAAACCATAACTCTTCTATTTTCCCCTATGTAGCAAATTAAGATTTAAAATTCTGTATTATCTGAAACTTACTTTTTTCAGGAAATACATATCTTCAGTTTATGCAGTTATAAGCATACATTCATGCTAGCTATTTAAGAATCGGAGGAAAATTGCTATTGCTAACCTGAAAATGAAATTAACGTAGACAAACAAAGTAAGCGATTGTACCAGTCAAAATCGAGTATCGTCATCTTCCGGAACTTCACTCTCATTAAATCTTCTCGAAGACAAACGATTAAACAAATTTCTAAGGCTATTCTTACTCTCTCTTCGCCGCTTGCGGGCCTGACCAGCATCATGTTCTATCCGGGAAAATGGATTATCCAACACTAGCCCTGCCTCTAACCTCTTGGATATCGTCACAATTTCGTACGAGTCGCATAGCGATTGCCTGAAATCCCAATTTGCACTAGCAGTTTCCTTGGCCGATGACAACTTGTTCATTGTCTGTAGCTTGAATCTTGATGGCTGACTCTTAAAATTTTTACGATGTGCATCGAACTCATTGGTTGACCGAGAGCTTGAGCTTGCGGAATGACCATACCAGGCTTGTGCCACAGCCTTGAGGATTTCAAGTTGTTGTTGATCATCTCGAACTTGAACCTCTAGCTTTTTCGTCATGGTCTTTTTCGCCGGGAAATTCTTGTTGGGGCCATTTTGATATCTTAGGCAAATTAGATTCTCACATTCTTGTCGTTATGCATTGGTATGTGGATAGATCCCTTGTAGGACGAAGAAAATTGTTGTTTGTTATCTCAAACTTTTCAATTATTATGTGGACATGAATTATTTCCTACCTCTGTCAGTCTCCGATCCATTTGTTTCAATTATGGTGAGTGTTACCAGCCGTAGAAATAGGAAAGGTATATTCTAGAGTAGTAAATTTATTTGCAATAAATATTTTCATTAAATAAAATATATGTTTACAAAGGGATAATTGTAAATAAAAATATTATTAACAACAATTAAAACTATTTTAAGTTTTTTTTTTTTTTTCATAAAACATGGTTTCAAAAAAGTATTATAAATTGAAAAATTATAAAAATCCAATAAAACTATCTTATAAACAAATATCTGCCAAATAATTTTTTAAAATCAAAATACGTATTTATAAAATATTAATCAAAGAAAACTGTAGGTAGAAAATATATTTGATAAATATATAAAGCCAATTAATTTTGAAAGACTGCAAGTAGCGATATACGGGACACTAAAACTGTCAAATAAATTTTTTTTATTGAGATGTCGACAGTCGTGCTAAAACAAAAGCACCCATTTGGCATCAAATATGAAGGATATTTTTTTGAAAAATCTTATAATTTGACTATAATTGAGGGCCTATTTGGTTTTATAACCACTCAGAAAAGCTTTCTTTTTTTTAGACCATTTTTATAAGAAATGTACAAATTTGCCACTGAATTAAAGAAAAAAAGAAAAAGAAGTAATCACCCAGCGCAAATCCGCAGCCAACTGCCCACAATCGCCGTCAGCCTCCCAACGTTGAGCTCGTTCGTTCGTTCGTTCGTCCCCTTAACTAGCTCGTTTATATTTCCAGCAAGTTTGATATGGTTTTGTACTTGAAATATTTATTGTATTATTATTAATGTATTTTATTTTTGTTGAAGCCGACATTTATAGGTGAAAACCGGGTATTATTGTTACTTTGCGACAAAAAGTAATAACACAAGCTTATTTTATAAGTACTAATACTATTAAACTAATCTTATTTTTAAATTATTTGATAAGTTGTTTTTTAAAAGTAATTTTCTTTTGCTTTTAAAAAATTTTAAAAATTATGAAATAAATAATTTTAAACCCTTTTACTAAACATAAATTTACTATAAAATTATAAAATAAGTTGCTTATTATTTTTTAAAAGTATTATGAGACATCTTCTAATCATTGTCATTTTTTTTATTAATATTAAAATTTTTATTTCAAAGTCGAAAAATGATTGGGGGTGATGAATATTTTTATGAATGGATAAATTAAGATGTATGATAAAGGAATTTAACTAAAAATTATTTTACAATTTCTAACCGTTTATAAAAAAAATATTAATTTTTAAATTTTTTAAATGATTATGTAAAATAGACGAGTTTTCAAAATATATTTTATAGTGCAAATATAAAAATTGAACAAAGAGGGTAAGAATCCATTCATATTTGAAATATTTCATATATTTAAATATAATATTTTCGAATATAAAAAAATATGTCAAATTCTACTTGCTGTACAACGATTTTAAGCACTTAAATTTGATAATATTCAAAAATACCAAAAACATATAAAATGCCACTCATATATACAAGGTAAAAAATTGTACTCCCTACGACCTTTTCTTGGTCGGATCCTCAAATTAATATTCACGTGCCTATAAATACATATAACTAAAGGTTTAACAATCTTTTTCAGTGCCATGACTTGCTATACAGTGCAAAAATGCATATGCATTCGATAATCACTATTTTGAATTCTTTACACACTAACTACTACATTGCCAAATCAATTTCTTAATCTTAATAAGTAAGAATATAGCCTGATAAATTCAATTATACTTAATATTTTCTATTATCTCTATTATCAATTATTTCTGAACTTATGACTATTTCTTTGACCAATTACTCGATTCCCAATATTGGAATCCCATGATTATCTCATAACTCATCAATAATTAACCACAAATTGATAAAATCAATAAGCTAAACTCTATGCACAGTGACAACGCATAGTGGGTAATAACTTAGTGCCTTGCTTGAGAGCAACAAGTTACTTCTATATAGGGTGGGTGGCATGGGGGTGCAACATTTGGGCACTGGTGTGCAAGATGTGTTGCACGTTGCTAGGCCATCAATGCAAAGAGACAGTGCATAGTGGGCAACAACAGTGTGCCTTGGCTCGAGGTTCACCTTGAAGCTTAACTCCTATTAAGCAGTGGGTAGAATCCTTTGTAGATGACTTAAATAGCAATAGGGTATTGTAAGTGGAAAAATAATAATCTAGCATGCAAAATTTCCTAAA
>JAWDEX010000016.1:5260276-5277716 GCA_035221805.1 Trichilia hirta
TTGCGAACTTGTTCCAGCTTATACCATACTATCATCATTGACATTTTTATTTTCTCGACCCCGACTCCTCTTATAAATACAGTGGATGGACTTGAAAAAGGTTACAAAATATAGTCGGACTACCCTCTGACATTCATTTATTACGCTGACTTTATTACCGACCCAAAATTTTAGCTTTAGATAGTCGATGCTCTTTACTGCTTTGGTAGCCTGAAAAAATGGTCCATCTAAAATGATAAAGTATAGTATTGGCAAGTTTACTACTTGAAACTCAATCATGGTGATTTTCTGTTGAGGTTTGTCTCCCATGGTTATCGGCAAGGACACCATGCCTAGGGGTGTGACACAGGGCTCTCTTAAAACATGTAGGGCAGATTTCAGGTCCCCTAGCCTCACATTCTTTATTTCCAATGCATGTAAGGTGTCCTTAAAAATGATTTCAACAAAACTTCTCGTATCAATAAGGACTCTGTTGACTTTCTTTCCTCCTATTTCCATTATAACTACCAAAGCATCATCATGAAGACAATGCATGCCACCTCATCCATATTGGTAAACATTATTAGTATCGATGTGACCCTTAGCTTCTTTGCCTCTCGAATATTCATAATGTAAAAATTATTACTAGGGTTTGACAATGAGTATCTTGAATAATTCTTCCTAGAATGGTTTGAATTTTCTGCTAGGGTTAGCCCATCTGATATCACCATAGCCTGGTGCTTTTTAACCTAGTGGAGTTCCTTATCCTTGGGATTAGCTAGCAGTTGATCCAGGTATTGATTTTTTGCTAAAAGATCAATTGATTCCCTTAAATAAAAATAATTATCAATGCTATACCCGTAACACTCGTGACAATCATAAAATCGATCGCCTAAAATGTTAGCCCTCTCAGACTTGATCAGGGTCAGCTCTGTCGCATAGAGCCATTGTCTTTTGTATAGCGTAGAGCTTGTGAGAAGGAAACATTCAACTGAATAAAATTCCTTTCACCCACTTAAGCCACTTGATGTCGCTCTTTGTCCGAGGCTGGCTTCTTAACTATGTTTTTTTATCGGGGCTGTCAGGAGTGCCTATCACCTCTGTCCTTTCAGTTGGCACATTCATGTTTTCTCAAGTCTCTCCTCTAGAAAAATTCTTTATCATTTTGCTCATAATAGTTCACCCTTTCCTCTTTCTTTCTTAGGAATACTCGATCCTCGATATCTATTTTTTTAAAGAGCTCTCTCTGGGCGTTCTCATATGTGGTAACTGATTGCTTGTTAATAGCATACTATCCCCTCTCTACTCGGAGTCCTCTTCTTAATCCTTCTAATGCGAGTAGGTGGTGAAAAGCCCCTAATTATATGACTTTCTTGTGATATCTTGATATAAAACTTCGAAGACTTTCGACAGGGTCTTGCCACAATAAGAGAAGGGTACTTGCGCTACGGACAATTTTTACGGTGCCTCAGAATTCTTCCATAAATTTTTGACCTTTTGGGAGGCTCCTAAACCATACTCTGGGCTGCCTTTCCAGTGTCAACGAAAACAATCTACATATCTAGAGCTCGCTCAGTCCTTGAATGTGCATCATTTTTCTAAAGATGTTCATGTATAGTGTGAGGTCGGTCTTTTCAGTATAAGGTGTGATCTGCGATATTTTAAACTTTTGATGGATGGTCATTTCTAGTATATTCTTAGTAGAAAGGGAGTCACCACATTTCTCTGTCTTAGATTTTTCATCTACGCTCCTCGGTAGTCTTGCCTTTGTTTACCCAATTCTAATTTTCTCCAATATCTTCTTGACACAGGTTTCAATCATCTGCGGGATAGTAGGTCGAATACTATAGTCTTGGTATCTGATTTCATCGAGTTGAGATTGCAAGTCCACCGTAGTATGCCTGGATCTGATGGGGGTTCTTGGGTCTATTTTAGGATTGTATTGAGTAGCAGACATCATGGATTCGTTGCCTCCATCCATTCTTGTTCCATTATGGGCATCAGCTTTACCCTTCTTTTTTTGCAGACTGATGAAGTGAACATTTTTGGTAGCAGCTCCCTCGGTTAGGTGTTGAGCTCTTCAGCCACTCTTCTCTAGAGGATAATTGATCCTTATCTCTGAGGCTTCTGGCACGATTTGATGCCTTCATTCTTGTTCTTGCCACCGAACCAAAGCCCTTAGCCTTACCGCTTTCTTTTTCAGCAGTTGGTTTTTGCGTTTCAGTTCAATAATCTTCCGATTATCAGTCTTCCTTATATTTGTAGACTCCATTGGCCCTCTTTCCATCTGCTAGGACTTATACTCCTCAGTTCTAACAGTGGCTCAACTGGCCGGACCATCAATATGGTGAGGTTGTACCTCATTTTTATCGGATGATTCTGTAGTGATTCCCTTTTCACTAGTGTGAGAAGGATCCCCGACTTTTTCTTTTTGCACTTTTTTAAAAAGACGACTGCCAGTATTTTCTGCCATATTTGCACGAAATACCTTCTAAGCTTCTTGTTCAGGCTTTTAGCTCGTTTCTACAAACGGCGCCAACTGTTGATATCTAAATTTTTCAGGGACAAAAAACTCAGCACACTACACAGATTTTACAGTTGGGACTGTCGTAGAGCCTCTTAATAGGGATCCTAAGGGATTACTTGGGATCACAAAAAAAACGAGTTAAGAGTAAAGTCAGATTATCAGCAAATAAACTTCGACGTTCAAGTCAGTGAATTATCCAAGGCCAAGTTAAAAAAAGAGATGAATTATGAGTATTTGAGTATTTACTGACCCGAGAGGTTGGGCTTGAAAAATGCAAATGAAAGCAAATACTCTTTCAACTATTGAATAATGGCCCTCAAAGGAATTCTCCCCCCCCAAAGAATCCCTTTTCATGTAGCACCTTCACCCTTTATAAGGCCTCGGCAAGTGTGAGCATCAGAGAACGGGAGTTCGATTAGACAGGAGTAGATATGGTTGTTGAATAGGTCTTTTTACTATCTTTTTACGTTATGTCTGAAGTCACAATGAGTGCCTGTAACTTGTAGGGTATAACACCCTCTAATGTAATGGACGCTTGAATAACTTCTTGAAAAATATACCTGTCTGTGCTATTCAAAACTCCTATTTTTAAAATAAAAAAATTGGATTGTCTCGATAATTAAGATGGAGATAAAGACATTGAGATAACGAGAGTTGAGTCAGGTCGTTTGTTAAACAATAATTAGAATAGGTCGTTTGCTAAATAATAATTAGAATTGAGAAATAATTTGATGAACAGAAATCTCTTAACGATAAAAATCATCGACACTAATTGTTAATGATTTCTTGATGGAACCTTGGTCAAATCTTGACAAGTTCTTTAATCGAAGAGCTTGTAAACTAGAAACAAATTTGCAGCAGAAAAGAAGAAAATGACACGATCAACAACAATAAATAGAGAATCTACCTGGTTGTGCTTTTGGGCTACTTCCAAGGGAAAGTCACCAAGCAAGCTTTCATTCATAGAGAATCTTACAGCGAATGATGATTACAAAGATGAATTTTTTAGAATGCAAATCAACGATCTAATCCAAGAATTCTTAAACATTTTGTTGTTTATAGTTTGTTACTCTTTTACCTGAAATACTCCTGAGTTTGTTATGCTTAATAATTAATAATAGCTTTCTCAAACCAGTTTTCGACGTTTAATTACTTTATTATCCATATTCTTTTACTTATTTTTGAATTCATTAGTCAACAATAAAAAAACTCGAACAAGATCACATGGAACAAATCAAAAAAGTAAAGAAGAGACAAAGAAGTACAAATAAATTAAAATAAAAATCAAACAAAAAAACTTTCTATCACACTTTGCCACTTAATTATAAAAATTTAAATTAATAAATAGGGTCTCAAATATTACTAAACTGGAAAAGAAAAGAAAAGGAATACCTCAGGATTGACTCTAAATATTAAATTGTCAAACTAATTATCATTTAAATTAATAAACAAGGGCTCACATGCTAGTGTCAATCTCTAACACAAACTTAACATACTAAAATTACAAAGTATATATTTTTACCCTTTTAATAATTAGATTTAATATTAAAAAATAGAGATATTTTTAAAATCTCTCTTTAAAGTTTGTAAGAAAGAAAATTCAAAAATATCACACTAACTACAGTAACTCCATCCGTATTTTTTTTTTTGTCCAAATTAAATCTCAATTTATGATTTTTCATATATAATTGCTTCATAATTTTGGTCTAATTGATCTCAATTTATCCTTTTTCATAGACAATTGCTTCATCACTATATTATATAGACAATTTCTTGGTACTTATCTTTTATTCATAAGAATAAACTTTTTATTATAAAAGTTAAATAATATAAAAACAAAACAAAAACATTTTACTCTTTAAAAAATTAATATTGTTCAAAAGTTAAATTTGTTACATAGATCTTATGGATGTCCTTGGGGAACAATGGCACCTTAGGCCTTGATAAAATATTCGTGTGAAATATACTTATTTTATTTATTTATATTTAAAATACTAATTTTGGTCCACTCCCATATTTTTAAATTTTTTTTCCCTAAAATACTAGAATGCTTTTAATAACTTAGTGGTCCCCATTACTTCCTAAATAGGTGGTCCCGATTTTATATTTATATTTTATTTTAAAAAAAGAATAAAAGTTTCTCTAAATTAAAATACTCAAAGGTTTTCATCTTTTTTTTCTTTTTTAATTTAAAAAGTGATCTCATATAATTAATAATTAGTTTTTATACCTAATATAATTATTTTTTTAAAGGGAAATATTTCCATATTTAATAAATATTCTCCTTTATATAATGGGAGATATTTTTCTTGTAGAAAAATAATTTTAATTACATGTATATAAAGATATTAAACCTATAGAAAAAATCATACATTAAAATATTAAACCTATAGAGAAATCATACATTAACACTTTTACAATTTAATTTTATCTTATTTTCTTTCTTCTTCAATTGGAGACGAGAGAAAAAAGGTATGAAGATAATAAGATCACTATTTAAGAGTGCTTTTCACTATTTTTAAGATTGATCTTTTAAATTCTTTTATTATATAAATTTATTAGTTTCAGAACATCGTGCTCCTTTTTAATTTAAAATAAGAAATTATATCTCAGCAAAAAATATTATTTATATATTATATTTTATTGGTATTGAATAATTATTATATTTTTTAATATTTTATTTAATATTAATTTTTTAGTTATTTATTTATTTTTTTCAAATTAAAAATTATATGTTACTTTTTTCAGCCCCTTAGACCTTAAATCCTAGCTCAGCCCCTGTTCACTAATTTAAGTGTGAGAAATGTATCCATTAGGAGGCTCTCCGTATGCAATGATTTTAAATTTTGATCACATAAATTTTTTATTTTTAAAATTAATAATAAAATAATATATTAAATTTTTTATTTTCTAACTAAAAAACTACTGAAATCATGTTGCACATACAAAATAACAAATGTTTATGTACCTCCTTGTACGTGGTTGTTTGGAGCCACACGTGCGTGTCATCACAATGGCGTTTAATTTTTAAACTAATATATTTGCGCATTTATTTTTAGTGTTATTTTAATTTTAAATTAATATATCTGTGTATTTATTTTTTTATTATTCTATTTTAAATTAGTATAAATTTTTGAAGTTTTATGTAAATTTTAATTTATTTAATAATTAATATTAAATAGAAAGTGAGAGTAAAGTAAGAAGAAGTGAGTTGGAGTGTTGGTTTTTTAAAGGAATATAATTTATGCTAATAATCATAAGATAAAAATACGGATGGAGCCATTAGAGTAAGGGAGAGTTTTGTCAATTTAAATATATTTTTTCTTTACTTGTAATTTTCACAAACTTTAAGAGAAGGTTCTAAAACGTGTTGAGAAGGCTCTAAGGTGTTGATTGTTGTCAATATTAATTTAAAAAAAAAAAAAAAAATCCTTTTATTTTAGGTGGCAACGGAGTCCTGATCCAACTCCATTCGTTATAATTTCGGGTTGGGGTTGGGTTCCGATAATTCTGGTTTATGGATGAAACTCATGGATAATAAAAACTGAATACTTTTTTTATAAATAATTATATTTTAAAAGATATTCTAAAATTTTATACATAATAGTCCATTAAACATAGTTTAAAAAATCTAAAATACTGGACTAATTTTAAATATTGTATAACTATTTTAATAAATATAAAAAATATATAATATAAAAATATAATAATTATTATTTAACAAAATAAATAATAATAAGATATTAGAGGTATAACTTGGTAGTTAAGTACGATGTGACGACTGTTTAATGCCTGTTTCGTGTTCGAATTTTAAGATTATATTTTTTGTAAGAGTTTGGGTCAGTCAAAGTTTTATTTTGTACTTAATACCACTGACATGTGATCCCTGTACATACGTCTTCATTGACATAGAACGGGTGCTATGTCATCTACGTACACGTACCTCAGATGTGAGTGTCTGGTCCTGTGTATGACTGGACACTGCAGTAATAATTAAGTATGAAAGTTTTCTCATTATCCAAAAAAAAAAATTAATTCGAACCAGTCTGATCTAACAAAATTTGGGCCGGATTCAGAATCTGACTATTCCTTTTTTATTTTAATAAAAAATGGAACCAAAATGAGATATATCTACCCGACCCCTCATTTTGAGTCAATTTTCTAAATTTAATTTTAATAATTAAATTCATTACATTACAGTTAAAAATTTATGAAGACTATATTTAAATAAAATTTATTGTTGTAGAATATCAATATCCAAATTGAAAATTGAAAATCCAAAATCCAAGTAATTGGAAAACAATTTAACATGAGAGCCACGGGGCTGGTAACGCGTGTTAGTTGGATATCGGTGATATTATGATAAAATAATCCGATGGTCAAACAAAGGGGGATACATAATTCATTATTCATAGTCAAACTCCACCTTTTTCCCGCCGATTTTCAAAAAATAAACCCAACTTGGAAGTCCGTAGGGTTTCTCAGATTGCTACTTGTTTCGCATGCAATAAGCAGTATAATCCCTAGATCCCTCTACCAAAAATGAGTACTTCCATGGAAAATACAGTACAGAACAGCACAGATGCTGAAATATCCAAGCAAAATGGCGTCGCAGACCCCTGCCATCCTCTGCTCGCCGAAGACAAATTTCTCGTCTCCAGTATGTGAAAATGTAATTATTTTTTTCAATTTCTTCGACGATTTCAAGTTGTCAACATTGATATACAATGTATTTTGTTGACAGTTGAAGTTTGCTTAAAGCCTTCAAGCACATCTCGGATTGACGATGTACGGTTAGCTGTGGAGCGGTAAGAATTTAATTATCAATTTTTATGTAATCGCTCTGCCATTATGTGTTTTCAGAGTTTTATTTCTGAATAACGTAGCTTTTCAATTTTGTTTCATATAAAGTGATTAATTAGTTGGATGGATTTATGTTTTGAGTTTAGAATGCTTGAAAAGAGGAGTTTAAGCTTTGTAGATGGACCAATCCCGGTACCAACTGATGATTCATTTCTGATAGAAAATGTACGGAGAATCTGTGTTTGTGACACTGGTAATTTCTCTTCATTTCCGTTGGTTCAAAAATACTGGAATAAGCTGTTTTCTGAAATTCCAATATATGATGAGCTTGAGTATTTCAAGCAGAGAAAAAGGAAACCAAATATCCCATGATATCTATCCGCTGTCAACTGGTTTTCAATTCTTTGTATTTCTGACGTACGAATTTGTTAATATAGTAGATGAATGGGTAAAGAACCATGATATTCTTTTGTTCTGGCAAGTCAAACCCGTTGTGCATGTCTTTCAGGTAATTTCTCGTGTTAAATCTCTCAAACTTTCCAATCTGTACACAGATAGATTTCTGGGTAAGGAGATATGTTGTGTGCTGATATCTGACATAACATCTTTCATTCAAATTTTAATAATGTTTTATTAGCTCAGTGAGGAAGGACCATGCGAGGAACTTAGTGGGAATGGCCAGCTGTCTAGCTTCAATGAATGGATTCTTCCTGCCAAGGAATTCGATGGCATGTGGGAAAGGTATATCTTTTACTTATCTTCTTTACGGGTTATTCATTGATTTTGTAACATGGTAATTGATCTTGCAGCCTGATTTATGAATCTGGACTCAAGCAAAGGCTATTGCGCTATGCAGCAAGTGCTTTGCTCTTCACTGAGAAGGGTGTTAATCCTTTCCTTGTGTCATGGAATCGGTAAGGGACGTTTAGTTGATCTCATTTGCGTCTAGAATTTGATTATACGATGCTTTGTGGGCAATGAGGAGAATTGGAATTTGAGTGCTCCATCTATAATAGGTTCTAACACGGAGCATGTGGTGATTGTGTTTAAAATATTGATAGCCATGGGTAAGCCATACAAATCTAATTAGTTCTTCTAAATCTTTTATTTGTTTGCAGCATTATCCTTTTACATGGACCTCCAGGAACTGGGAAAACATCGATGTGTAAAGCCTTAGCCCAAAAATTGTCTATCAGATTTAGCTCCAGGTTGTAATAATGGTTTTGTATGATTTTTGTATGTTTTAAGAAACAATATTTAATACTTCTAATATAGTTAATATAATGATTATGTTTTCTGGCTTTCTCTTCTTCAATCAGATACCCACAATGCCAGTTGGTTGAAGTAAATGCACACTCTTTATTTAGTAAATGGTTCTCCGAAAGTGGGAAGTTGGTACGTAGTCGTACTTTAACTCCTTGTATAATTTTTTTTTGCTATTATTTATTTGGGGCTTGATTTTTTGTTGTTATTAGATTACTACTAACAATCTTCTTCAGACCTAGGCTCTACCTTTTTTTCCCTAAGTTAATTTTGCAAACACTGGACTTTAATTTTGTTTTACCTTGTACCTCACATTTCTTGTTTAATAGTGAAGAACCTCGTAGTAACAACATGGTGGATTTTGAGTTTAGATTTTGGTGCATGTGGCCTCCATGTTTTCACTGAGGATTATATCGACTGTAGGTAGCAAAGCTTTTCCAAAAAATTCAAGAAATGGCGGAGGAAGAAAACAATCTGGTATTTGTTTTGATTGGTGAGATTAATTATAGCAAAGTTTCCTTTTAGAATTTCTTTTAACTCTTAAATTATTATTTTTGTTTCCTTTTGCTTATAATTTTGTAATAATGGTCATACTCAGATGAAGTTGAGAGCCTCGCCGCCACTAGAAAGGCTGCTTTGTCTGGTTCTGAACCTTCTGATTCAATTCGGGTATTACACTTTTGCTCTTGCCCTTCCTTTCTTATATTATCTTTCAAGAACAATATGCTAGCTCTTTGATGACTCATCTTTAATGCAACTTCAAAAATGCATCTCAGGTTGTGAATGCTCTACTAACTCAGATGGACAAACTGAAATCATCCCCAAATGTGATAATTCTAACTACATCTAATATAACTGCTGCCATTGGTAAGCCTATGTTCTGTATTTCTGATAAAGTGAAGTTACCTACTTAAAGCATCACACGCTAACCTGACCTCCATTTTTGTTCCACCATTTCCTTTTCTTTTCTTTGTATCGGCTGTTTTTCATTTTCATATTTTATCAATTCGTTCCCCATTTGTCCTTTACAAGGCTTCCCTGTTATAAACAATTAAATGCCCTTTTTGTAATTCTTCATTTTCTCTTTAGAAAATCTCCACGTTGTTCAAGTTTATAGATTTACCATCTTTTGCATTTCAGATATTGCATTCGTGGACCGTGCTGATATCAAAGCATATGTTGGTCCTCCAAGACTTCAAGCCCGATATGAAATTTTAAGGTCCTGTTTGCAGGAACTTGTTCGAACAGGAATCATATCAAATTCCCAGGTTAGTACATTATCTCACCTTCTGCAAGAAACCATGTTGTGAAGCCTTAATCTTGATGAATGCCAGTGCAGCAATGGAACGACTCAATTCATATTTTTACTAATGAAAATGAAAATTTCCTCAGAATTGTGATCACATCATGCTTCCAAATTTTACTTCTTTGAAAGAGAAACTAAGTAGTCCTGAGATTCAAGAGGCTCACACACCACAGCCCCCTTATAAACAATTGCTTGAAGTTGCCGAAGCATGTGAGGTTAGAAACAAAAATATTTCCCTTCGTACTAACTTTTGGAATTCATTCTGAAGTCTAAAATGAATAAAAGAAGCGATTTTACTTTTACTGATCATTTTGACTTTTATGTTTTATTCTATAGGGGTTGAGTGGAAGATCGTTGAGAAAACTTCCATTCTTGGCCCATGCAACTCTTGCCAATCCTTACAGTTATGATCCTAGGAAGTTCTTGCTTGCTATGATAGATACAGCTAGAAGGGAGCGTTCTGAGTTACCTGACTGAATTTATGATTGCTCCATGTGGAAGAAGTTTAATGAGTAATAGAAATGCTTCAATATTTTGTTTTCATTTCATGTGATTGGTATGTACCAATGTAATCAGGTATCGTGTTTGTTTAAAAAGGTGGTGACGAGGGCAATAGCCCAACATGAGATGATAACAGGGTGAGAAACTGCTTGTATCTACTTAAGCCCTGTGTTGTATTCAACTATTTTGAAGTCAGATAGATGTCACCGATTCATCAAGTAGCTGAAGAGTCACCCCTTTTGCATATGGCAACGTGCGAACTGATGTCCCTATAGAAAGAATGATACCGTAGTTTTCATGATGGAAGAAATACACTGAGAAATACAATAGGCAACTGTAGCTGACGGTTTCCTTTTGTCCTTTCTTGCTGATTTGAATCGGGGGAGAGAAAGACAAATGCCCTTAGCCTTTTTAGAAATATTATTTATCTATATACCGATATTTTTTATTTTTTTGAATGACGAGAAAACTCTTATATTCAATTATTACTGTGACAGTCGACCATATACGGGTTAAGCACTTATTTCTTTGGGATACGTGTCTACAGATCACACAGTATTTGTCTTGAATCAATTAAAATTATGTACAGTGATATCAAGTACAGGATAAAATTTCAGTTGTACTAGGTTTTTATATTTGAATATACTTCAAGAAGTTTAAACTCAGGACCAGCACAAAAGTCTCCCTAAAATAGAACTATTCGGTTATACCCAGTGGGTGTTATCAGTATTTTTTATGATAAATTATTTTTATAATTTTTAAAAATATTATTTATTTTTTAATTAGAATATTTGTAATAAATATTTTTATAATTTAAAAAAATAACAAATAATCTCTCTAAGGAATATTGGCTTATATTATATGAGTTCTTAAATAAATTGAAATGTAATATATTTATATTAAATTACTTTTACTTAAATTGATAAATTATTAAATTATTTTTTAAATATTATTTTAAAATTATATGAAATTAAAAATTTAATAAAATAAATTATTAAATTGTTTTTTAAAAAAGAAAAATATTTTAAGCTTTTAGTATTCATTTTTATTTTTAATTATAATTTGTCTTATCTAATTTTTTTTGTCTAAATATAATATATTTAATAATTTAGATCAAATTGATCTTATAATTTATAATTTATCTATAATTTATAATATTTCAAATCTAAATTTATTAATTTAAACTTTAAAAATTATATTCTCAAATATTTTATTTTAAATTCATTAAATATATATAATGATTATAATATTTTATATTATAAAAAGTTTTTAATTTATAATTTTATATTTCTAAGTACTTTTAAAAGTAAATTTATTAAATACTAATTTAAGAGTAAAATTTTCAGCAGTTATTTTCATCTATTTTTTATTTTTAATTATTAATTTTAATAATAATTTATTTCATTTAATTTTTTGGTCTAAATATATAATTTTTAAACTTTAAATTAATAAATTTAGATTTGAAATATATAAACTATGAATAAATTATAAATCATGAATTCAATTTGGTTTAAATTAATAAATTTAGTTTTGAAATATTATAAATTATGGAAAAATTATAAATTATAAGTTTAGCTTGGTCTAAATTATTAAATATGTCATATTTAAATTAGATGAAATAAATTATAATTAAAATTAATAATAAAAAATAAAAGTGAATAAAAATAAGTATTGAAAATTTAAAATATTTTTTTTTTAAAAATAATTTTAATAATTTTTTAATTTCATATGATTATAAGATTATATTTAAAAAATAATTTAATAATTTATCGATTTGAATATGAATTATTTAATATACATAAATATATTATATCTTAAATTAGTTAAAATCTTATACAATAAGTGTTGATATCCCTCATTTTATTAGAGAAGATATTAATTATTATCTTAATTATAAGGTATTAGTTATAATTATTTTAATAAAAAAATAAGTAACATTTTTAAAAATTATAAAAATATTTGTTACAAATGCACTAGGAGATAAGTGACATATTTAAGAATTATAGGAATATTGACCTTTTCTCTCAAAAAATCCCGAGAACTTAAGTTTGTCCCAATTGAATTAGCCAGGCAAACTTGAGCGTGATACTGGGCCTGACATTATACCCAAAACGGCCTAGTGAGCTGAGAACCTATTATCGCCGTCGCCATAATAATCTTAAATGGCACCAGCCGAAGTCGACTAGCCGGATAATATTACATCAAATTTGTTTCACCGGCGTCCTTGAGTTGGTTATAGTATCTTTTACCATTTGTCAAACATGAGAAACAATTCTTTAGAACAGAAACAAATTAAAGATTGAGAACATATATAACAGGGAAGTACTTTTGTTCTAATTAATTTAATTAAAGCCTGTATACAGTGAATAAAATTTATGGGTAAAAGATTTAGACTTTAAGAAAAGCAAAAGTTCGGATTAGAACCAGACATTGACGGATCCGGAATGGAATTGAAAAAAGGACTCAAATTTGAATCAATATTTAAAATTTTTTACGGTGCGAATTTTTAAAATTCGAACTTTCATAAATTTGATTAAACAAAAATTGAATACTCAAATGCAGTATATTTTGGTTCAGTGAACGAATTGCATGAAAATGGGCTGCAGCTCACAGAGCATCCATATGACGCAATTTTGCAAATTAAACACATTTTCTTTTTCCAAAAGAGCACATATGAATACAATATAAAAATTGCAATATATATTTGCAGTTAAAAACCTAGCTTCGGTTATAGTCCCACACTACACAACTTCGGAGCTAGAAGCTAGAATCGGAATCACCTACTGACCACGCTTGTAACTAACCGAGACAACCCGACGCACATTAGAACGAGAAATCGTTTATCTTTGAGCTAAAGCGTAAGCTCTTTATTCTGTTTAACGAACTAGGGAAAGAGAAGAGAAGAATCAGGGTTAACGTTAAGTGATTGAATGAGATGTGGATTCGGTGTCAGTCTTACCTGTTACCATATTTGCATTAGATGCGATCCGAATATTTCTAGATTGGAATCTTTTTTAGTACTAATCGGATTTGGATATTTTTGTCATCGGCGCTCAGAGTTTTAGATCATTCTATCTGGTTGGTTCGAACCATTTATCCGTAGAATCTCCTACTTTTCGACACACCCACTAAGATGGTTAAAAATATCAATTAATCCCAGCTTGCCAATAGGGGATTGAAAACTTTGTTTAGGTAATCCTTTTGTGAAAATGTCAGCCAGCTACTCCTTTGTAGAAATGAAAGGCATACAATTAAGACTACTAAACTTCCCTTTAATGAAGTGCCTGCCAACCTTTCTAATGAGTAGCCTTCCTATTGCCGTATAACCTTATAGGATTTTCAACTTTCACCTTCAATTCTTCCAGTAGTCCTTTTATTCATATTAACTCACATATCCCTTCAGCAACTGCTCTATTTTAGCCTCTGCACTACTCCAGCTACCACGACTTGCTTATTACTCCTCCATGTCACAAGAGTACCCCATATGAATGTACAAAATCCCGAGATTTATCTTCTATCATGGGAACTTGCCCAATCTACATCATTGAAAGCTTTTATCTTCAATTGTCCACTTCGTTTGAATAATAAACCTCTTCCAGGAGTCTTTTTCTTTCAGTGAGTACATAAATTGGCTTACGATAGTTAAAACAAAAGTTATATCCGGACAGAGTGTCTGACAAATAAATCAGCTTTCCAACTAGTCTACGATATCTTCCTGTGTCTACTTTTTCATTTGCAAAAAGTCCTGGTTTATAGTTGAATTTGATAGGAATCTCTGCTGGTTTACACCCTAGCAAGCCTACATCTTCTAACAAGTCTCAAGTATATTTTCTGTGTGTTACTGAAATTCCCTTCCTAGACAGCAGTTAGCCAAGAACTTCTACTTCAAATTCATTGGCTAGTACATCCTTTAACTTCTTTATCTTAATTTCATCATTCCCTGCCAATATTAAATAATCTCCATATGCATTGAAGATGGTAATCTTATCCTCAAATGAGTGTTTGAAAAAAATGGTATGATCAGCTTGGCTTTGCCAATATCCAGCACCTTTGATGGACTTTGAAAACCTATTAAACCAGGCCCGAGGTGATTGCTTAAGGCCATACAACGATCTTGAAAGTCTACAAACAATTTTTCTTCCATAAATCTCCTCGCAACTTGGTGGCAACTCCATATAAACCTCCTCTTCCAGCTCCCCATTTAAGAAAGCATTTTAATATCAAGTTGATGAAGAGACCAATTCATATTTGCTACAAGTGACAGTAGAATTGTGATAGTATTCATCTTTGCTACTGGTACTCTTAATAGTCTATACCATACATATTGATTATATCCCATAGCAAGAAGTCTTGCCTTGTAATGATCAACTGCTTCATCAAATTTATGCTTGACGGTGAACATCCATTTGCAACCCACAGGATGTTTTCCTTTCAGTAAGTACAGTAACTCGTAAGTGCCAGTCTTTTTTAATGCTTTAATCTCCTTTAAAATAACCGCTTTCTACCTTGGAATTTTCCGGGCTTCCTGCACATACTTATAAAAGTCTACACTTGACTGATGAGAAAGAAAGGTTTAATAAAAATGAGAGGGTGGTAGGACACATAATTTGAGACAGGATGTACATGATCTAGTTCTCTTACGAATAGCAATGGGCAAATTAAGATCATTGAGTGTCTCAGAATTGCCAGAGATAAGATCAGAATTACCTATTCCTTTCAAATCAGAGGCTCGCCATGGTGAGCAAGAACCCTCAAAATATCATTATATCTCATAGTATTATGTTCATAACCAGAACACTCCCCAACCCAATGAAAAAAACCTCAAAGCTTTCAAAGGATAAGCTCGAAGTTCCTTTGAAGTCTTTAAGACAAAATAATCTGATGACTCCATTTTCACCTCCTCCAATTTCTCAACCTTATCATCCCAATCCGACCGCAACACAACATCAAACACATTCTTCACAACACCATTCATAGCATTCTCCTTAACCACTCTTATATTGAAATTGGTTCAACGCCACTACATCACTAGCCTTATTGGCCTTCTTTAAAACCCCTAAAATCGACAAGTAAATTTCGTAATCAACAGAAATATTTTCTTCTTTCATTTTCCTCATAGTGATCCAAAACTGCTTCAATGAATCTTTGTTTACTAGTATTCTGAGTAACAAGCCATACACAGAAGAACTCGTTCTAAATCTGTTTTTATATCAGACCCAACTGAAAAAAGCGAATGCTTTTCGGGTCTCATCAAGTTTCTTCAAAACACATATAACTCTTTCACAGGCGAGTTTTGGGTTTAACTCTTTTAAGGTGTTCTCTGGCTCATCAGACCAATCATATGCTAATATGAGGTCTAAAAGAGAGTTCCTAGTCGAAAAGATCAGCTTTTGGTTTCCTAATTTGGATTCGGTCAACTTTAAAATTCAAAACCTTGGTTTAATGAAAGAAAAGAAAAAAAATACGAATTCATATACAAAAGTAGTCACACTAATTAAAGTAATAAGAGTTATATTCTTATATTTTTATAAGGAGTAAAAGTAAAAAAGATAAATAGTAATAATAATAAAAGTTATATGATTATTATATGTAGATATCCACCGCCTTGAAGTTCCGTCCCACTCCGACATTCGATTGTCTTCAAGTCCAAGTTTCGTACGTCAAAAGAGTTCATCCGACCACAACTCTGCATGCGTTGATAAGTTTTAGGATCCGTTGGCTCGGTGGTTCCTCTCGTCGAAACGTGGCCAAGCACAATTCCATTTTACGCAACGTAAGGATTGCTGTTTACTCATTCTTCAAATGAAAGGTAAGATGGAAACAACCTCTTAATGATCCTATACACTCGAGTGCCAACCTGATAGACGAGGGATTGTAAGCCATCTGATCGAACGACAATTGGGATCCAATCTTTAGGAGTACTTTCTTTCTTTTTTGAAATAATGAGTGGAAAGATCATCTGCCATTAGTATTTAATCAGATCAATAGTCCTTAAAGATTTGCCATCAAATCAACCTTCTCATCATCGGAATTCGATTTTACTGTAAAATTTTCAACTCATTTTATCCTTAAACACTCTCACCTTTAATTATAATAAAATAAAACCAAAAAAAATCTCTGAAATTAGAACAGTCTATAATAAAATCACTTGTTATTCAATAATGTTAAAAATGCAAGTTATTGTATAAAGTCTAACAAATATGCCATTGCTATATATTTAATGTTATTCATTTAAATTTATAAGATGTGTGACTTTTAATTCTAAATGTCAATTTACATCAATGGAACCTTTTAAAATAAAAGTACACTTAATTGTCAAATAAAGATAAGGACGTTTCTAATATTAGGGTCTCCAGACTATTATTCAAATTACAGTATGCGTGCACCGTAATATTATAGATGCCTCTTCACAAAGCGGTCCCAATTCTTTCCATAGAAACGAAGATATATGCGCAGCAGTAGAAACTATGTATTTTCCTTTTTCTTCTCATATATATATATATATATATATATATATATATTGTGTGTGTGTGTGTGTGTCTGTGTGTATGTAAGTTGTGTGTGTCTAATAGTCTCTTTTCTCTCCCGTAATAAGTTGCTGCACCTGCAGTCCTTCTCTTCTCGACACCATGCTTGCGACGTTCAACTTTATGGCAGCACCGACTTCCTGGCTTAGTTTAGCTCTCCGAAGAAGCAGTTTAGACTTTTCCCTCAGTTTGTTGAGATGGTTGGCCTTTCTAACTGTTACTTGATGAAGAAAAATGTATTTTCAATGCAAGAGTTGTGCACGATCGTGCATGCAAGGGGAATCAAGCCTTCTGGTCCGACAGTCTGTTACTATGATTATTGAGAGAGATATATTAACTTTTTTTTGAAGTTTTAACAGATTTCTTTTATGCAACGTATGTTGTGTGTTGCGATGTGTTTTTACCACTGAACTCCTTTATTAAGATTTAGGATTTTAATTGCTGAGTGTTCGTGTAAGATGGCAGAAATAAGCTAGTCAGATCTCAGTGGAGAGTAAAGTTTGATGTGTACCAGTCTCACGATGGATTTATAAG
>JAWDEX010000016.1:5277816-5288296 GCA_035221805.1 Trichilia hirta
TTAAGGTCCTGTTTGCAGGAACTTGTTCGAACAGGAATCATATTAAATTCCCAGGTTAGTTTGTTATCTCACCTTCTGCAAGAAACCATCTTGCGAAGCCTTAATCTTGATGAATGCCAGTGCAGTGATGAAATGACTTAATTCCTATTCTTAGTAATGAACGTTAAAATTTCTTCAGGATTGTAATCACGTTGTACTTCCAAATTTTGCTACTTTGAAAGAAAAACTAAGTAGTCCTGAGATTCAAGAGTCTCACATACCACCGCACCTCTATAAACAATTGCTTGAAGTTGCCAAAGCATGTGAGGTTAGAAACAAAAATATTGCACTTAATAACTTTTGCACTTCATTCTGAAGTCTAAAATGAATAAAAGAAGCCATTTTACTTTTGCTGATCATTTTGATTTCTATGTTTTCATCTACAGGGGTTGAGTGGAAGATCGTTAAGAAAACTTCCATTCTTGGCCCATGCTGCTCTGGCCAATCCTTGCAGTTGTGATCCTAGGAAGTTCTTGCTTACTATGATAGATATAGCCAGAAGGGAGCGTTCTGAGCTACCTGACTGAATTTATGCTTACTCCATGTAGATTACGTTTAAAGCGTAATATGAAAAACATGGGAAATGCTTCAATATTTTGCTGTCATTTCATGTGATTGGTGTTTACCTGCGTAATCAGGTATTCTGTTTGTCTACAAAGCTGGTGACGAGGCCATAACCCAACATGAGATGATGACAGGGGGTCAGAAACTGCTTCTACCTACTTGAGCCCTGTGTTTTACTTCAACTATTTTGAAGTCAGATGTCACCCATCCATCGAGGCTGGAGTTATCACTTTGCATTGAATGGCAATATGCAAACTGATGATGTTTCTGTAGAGATAATGATACCATAGTTTTGATGATAGAAGAAATATGTTGAGAAATGCAACAAGCAACATTGGCTGATGCTTTTTTTTTTTCTTTCTTGGTATAAAAAAAAAGAACCCCAAAACTTGATAGTTTTCCCAATTGGATTATCCAGTCATGCAACATACAGGTAAACTTAAATGGTACAAGACGAAGTGAACTTGCTGGATAATATTGCATCAAACTCGTCTTAGTGGAGTCCTCGAGTTGCTCCTCGTATCCTTTACCATCCGTCAACACAAGAAACAATTCTTCATTGAGCAGGGACTGCCTTTGTTAGATGATCATCTTTAGATGTGACATTAAGGTTAAGAGTTCAATTACACCCTAACATGATTCCAGTCATAACGGCATTCATGTAGTTTCTCCACATCATAAATTATACTTGGTGATTATTAAAGTAAAAGGTAACAGAAACAAAGTGTTGCATGCATTAACATGTAAACTTGGAGACAACCACTTCTACTCGTAAGAAATTTGGAACAGAAAATACATACCCTTCGGGAAATGCTTAAATATTGGAAGCTACATATCTAATAACGTATAATTGCCCTATTGTTCTACACAAGACCAAATCATTACAGAAGTTAAGCAAATATGACACCCGGCAAAGCCTGGAAACTAATCCAAATTGAATTTCATAATAATCTTCTCCTAAAACAAATATAATTAAGATTGCCACGTAAAGTTTAGAATTTGTGTGCCATGGTAAGTACAAAATACAGAGACAGTTCTCTGGTGCTAAAAATTTAAACACGAGCTGATTTCTTCACCAAACAGATGGTAGTTTTGCCACTCTTTGCAGAACCAAAAAGTTCAGAGATCTTAGAATCTTTTCGAATATGATGAGGACACCTGTAGAGCAGGTCTTTGGCCTCAGAATGTCTACCTTCATTAAAGAAAGATTCAAAAATATGAAGATAAGCTGCAGACGATGGATAATCCTTCACACTCAATGCTTTCAAGAATTCTGAAGCATCCTCTACGGTCCCAAACTTTGAAATATATAGAATGAAAGGCTCAGGGAAAGGTGGGTAGTTTTGTTTTTTCATTAACCGCAGAAGGTCCATTGCTTTTTCCAGCTTCCTCACCCCCAAAAGCTTTTCAATAAGATTTTTAAATGTAGCTTGCCAAGGTCTTAAGTGAGCCTTTTCTACCATCTCCATGAGCAATTTATATGCGCCAATTACCCTCTTTTGACTAAGGAAACCATTGATCAAGACATCCAGAAGATCGGCATCAGCATCATAGTTTTTCTCCATCATCTTTGCAAAACACATTAATGCCTTGTCAACTTCATTTGCAGCACAATGCCCTTGAATCAAAATGGTCCAAGTTTTGATATCAGGAATACATCCGTTTTCTTCCATTTCATCCAAGAGATTGCAGGCTTCATCAAATCTTCTAGCTTTACAAAGTCCAAAGACAAGTTGGCTGTATGTGATGTTGTCAGGCTCGTAACCTGCATTTTTCATGACCTTCGTAATCTTCTGCGCCTCATCAAACCTTCCTACACTTGTCAGTGACCTGTGAATCCCATCATAAACAGCTTTAGAAAGGAAATTCCCTGATGCCTCATATTTCTTTGCAACTCTAAACACCAAATCCACGTCAGGGTTATCTCTTGATGAAATGCTCCGCAAAAGCAAGCTACAATCTTGAATCGAAGGCTTATATGGGCCATCCATCATAAACTCAAAAAGTCTCACCACGTCTTCCATCATCCTACATTTTTGAAATTGTCTTGAAATCTTCACATAGGTGTCAATATCCACTGCATGCCCCACATTCTTCATTTTCTCAACAACACCCCAGAATTCTTCTACTGAGTCACGGCGAGCAAGAACCCTCAAAATAGCATTATAAGTTATAGTATTATGCACATAACCAGAACACTCGCCAACCCAATGAAAAAACCTCACAGCTTTCAAAGGATAAGCTCGAAGTTCCTTTAAAGTCCTTATGACAAAATAATCTGATAACTCCATTTTCATCTCCTGCAATTCTTTCTCAACCTTATTATCCCAATCCGACCCCAAAACAACATCAACCACATTCTTCACAACACCATTCATATCATTCTCCTTAACCATTCCATCATGAAATTGGTTCAAAGCCCCTACATCACTAGCCCTATTGGCCTTCTTTAAAACCCCTAAAATTGATAAATAAGTTTCTTCGTCAATGTAATGATTTTCTTCTTTCATTTTCCTCATAGTGATCCAAAACTGCTTCAATGAATCTTTGTTAACTAGAATTCTAAGCATCAAGCCATACACAGAAGAACTCGTTCTAAATCTGTTTTTATCACATATCCAACTGAAAAAAGCGAATGCCTTTTCAGGGTCTTTATCAAGTTTCTTCAAAACATATATAACACTTTCATGGGTGAGTACCGGGTTCAACTCTTTTAACATGTTCTCTAGCTCGTCAGACCAATCATACACTAATATGAGGTCTAAAATAGAGTTCGGACTAGTCGAAAAGAATAGATTTTGGGTGTTAATAAGAAAATGAGAATTTTGAGATTGATAGGGGAGAGTAAAAGATTGATTGGGGCGCGTAAAAGACCTGAAGTAAGAGAAGTGAGTCACCTGAGTATATAGTGTCCGAGTGGAAGAAAGCCGAGACGGAAGTAGCGAATTGGCAAGTCTGAGAGATGCAACGATCGCCTTTGACCAATTCATGGCTGCTTCTACAATGCTAAAGGGGTAAGCGAACTGCCAAAGCTGAAAAACAGTGAACTGCAGAAGGGCTTTTCAAGGGCTGGCAATGGCTACGAGCGTGAGCGTGAACTAAAACCCGGTTTGTTGGGTCATATCCGGTTGGTAATTTGGGTTACCAAAATGTTAGACCGTCCAGAAAGGAAGCCCATTTGTAACTTGTGAGACCATGAAGAAGCAATTTCGGAATTTTCTTTCAAACGATGAGTTTTGATATTTGATATTGGAATTGAATGAATAAAAATTAACAAATACTAATTTTGATTTGGGCAACTCTAGAAGTGAAAAACCTTCTGTTTTTTTTTTTTATTTTTTTTTTTCTTTTTTTTTTTAATATGTCAAAATCTTGGTTTAATGACATAAGTTTGAAGAAAAAAAATAACACGAATTCATATACTAAATTAATCATATAAGTCAATGTAGTAAGATCTTTATTCCTATATATTTATAAGCTATAAAAGAAAATTTTATAGAGTAAAAAGAATAACTTATATAATAATAATAATAAATAAATTTTTGTATTCTTTTTTATATAATAAGCATTAGGTTAGTAATCTATTGCGCTAATTAAAAATAATGAAGGTAAAAAATTTCCTTCCATATAAATTCAAATGAACTGACTTATTTTTTTGGTTGTAACTTACCTTTTAATAGACTACTATATAAATGATATATTATACGTATTATCGAATTTTTCATGGTATATAACAAGTTATTCATTATATATTTTAACTATTCTGTTACAAGTTTTAATGCATGTACCAAATTTTGACATACTACTACATACACAAATTCTTAAATAAATTCATCAATATAAATTAACGCATGAGAGTACATTAATTTTTTTATTACTGTAAAAAAATAAATTATATAAAATATATAATACTATTGCAATTTTTAAATTAGGAATATAGGGATTTAAATTGAAAATTTATTTATTTATTCGTATTTATAAAATTACGAATTTATCCTTCATTATATTATAATTTTTTTAATTGATATAGACATAATGGTCTTTGTATCATATTTTTAAATATTAAAAAAATAATATTATTAATAAATAAGATCATTTATATAATTACAATAATTTAGGTTAAAAATAAAGAAAAAAATATATCCAAAGGGTGTCAATAAAAATTAAATGGGAGTATTTTTCATATGACCCAAATTATAGAGTCTAAATGTCGTTTACTCTTTAATTCTTTTAATTTAAATAAATAAATTAAAATACAATAGTTTACTATTAAATAAAAATATTTTCACTTATAATATAAAATTTTATTTGTCAATTTTATTTATTGTGGTATACTTAAGTAAAATATATACTCATATATTATAGATAGAGGAGAATTAGTTAATATTTGAAAACAATATGATATAGAGACAAGCCCTTAGAACATAAAAACTCACTAAATATTTTAATCAAATTTGGTGGACTTTTCTTAATCATAATAAGTAAATAATGAATATTATAAAATAACACAATATACACAATACTATAATTATAAAAATACAAAATACAAAAAGTGAACATTATATTGGAATATTAATCATGATATTGTAAACAATAGATAGATTGATTAAATTCAAGATTCATAATAATAGTCGATATATTAACTAATTAAAATTTTAAGATATTGATAGATTAAATAAATAATAAATATTATAATCATATACTTATTAATTATTTGGATAATTGTCAAACAATATTAGTTTAATATAATCGTAATGACTTATAATCATATGGTGCGTGTCATTTTCTTAATCATAATAAGTAATATGAATATTTTAGTTGTAAATTTGTAGTTCACATTGTATATTATTTTAATATTTGAATAAATTATTTAATAATTATTATCACTTAAATATTTAATAACCTAATTCTTTGGTGTATTTTGAATTTTACTGTGATAATAATTTAATAAAATGTGATTTTATGTTGTGAGTTTGGTGAATTTTTATCACTTCAATTTTTGGCAAGAATTTCACATTGCCAAAACACAACTCCGTTTCATTCATTCTATTATACTGTGTTGTGATCCATTAACACAGACCATATGGGCTTTATCAAATGGGCCACATTAGTCAGCCCATAAAAAAGCAGGAAAATCGGGATGAAGCATAATCGTAATTGCAGTCCCGTTTTCCACTCGGGGTCAAAATTTGATCCGCATCGCGGGCTCCCATAGGCCCGGAGGAATTTTTGACATCCATACACATTCGATTTTCTTTGACGCCAAGTTTGTCCGTTCAAGAGTTCAGACGACCAAAACTCTGCACGTGTCGATAAGTTTTAGGATCCATTGGCTCGGCCGAAATGCGGTACAGGACATTTTCATTTTACGCAACGCAAGATTTCCGTTTACTCATCCTTCAAGTGAAAGATAAGATGGAACACTTAACGGTCCTATACCGCTCGACTGCCAAACTGGTTGATGCAAGATTGTAAGCCGTCGGATTAACGGCAATTGGGATTCAATCTTTAGGAGTAGTTTTAGGAAAAAAGATAATAATAGCAAAGAACCTCTGCCATCGGAATTCAATCCCACCAACAGTCTTCAAAGAATATAATTCTAAATATACTCTAATTAATAACGGTCGTAATCCCTAAGCTGCTAGCTATCTTTTGGTTACAATAATAGTAGCGTAAACTCTCGGTGGAAGGACCTCTGTGTATGCTCAACAGGAACAGGATCAATAACATGGCTATTTTGAACCAAATACATAGCACTAGCATACAGGTTAATTACTACCCTATAATGTACCGTTTATACATACCTTCTTTCTTCTTTTCCTTACGTTTACCTGTTAATAGAATGATATTGGCATCGTCCCGTATCTTGAGTTGCCGCATATGGTTAATCACAAGAAAAATAATTCTTATAATATAGGTTAAAACATAATTATTAATTCATTAATACAATAAAATGAATTGAATATCAACATCCAAACATCCAATCATACGCAACATAAAGATTGACTTTTCTCCATGTGGGTAGCATCATTGTCCCCTCCTAATGGATATCAATCTAATATTATATCACAAAAATCTCTCAACGTATTCGATGGGTGGGAACTTCACCAAGACATGGGATCTCTAAAGTATAAAAGAGAAAGCAGCCCCGCAACATACACAAAAGCAGTACAAAAAATTGATGATCCTTTTTGATACACAAGAAAGAGGCTTGACGAAGAGCCAATATTTTCAAACACCACACCATATACCAAAAGAAGACTTTCACAATTGCAAATAAAGACGCCTTTTGTTAGGCTAAGGCTTTAAAGGGATCCCCAGCTTTACGACACCATGCTTTGCCTTCAAAAAATACCACACCCCCCTTAACCTAACATTTCCATTGTCTATCTCTTTCTTAACTTTCTTTTTCCTTGTGGAAACGTGCCGGCACTGTCGGCACATTAAAGGAGAAATTTGCATGCGGGAATATAAGATTAGGGACTTTCGACTTCATATAGATTACAGTATGCGTGCACCGTAATATTACAGATGCCTCTTCATAAAGCGGTCCCAATTCTTTGTACATTTTATATTGTTGAGCATATATCTTCGTTTCTATCTGTTTTCCTTTTCCTTCACACACACACACGCGAGCACACACCCATATGTGTATGTCTATGAGAGCGTGTTTGTGTTGTGTATGTCTGATAGTCTCTTTCTCTCCCGTTATAAGTTGCTGCATCTGCAGTCCTCAACACCATGGTTGAGACGTTCAACTTTATGGAAGCACTGACTTCCTGGCTTAGTTTAGCTCTCCGAAGTGGCAGTTTAGATTTTTCCCTCAGTTTTGATGAGATGGGTGGCCTTTCTAACTGTCACTTGATGAAGAAAGATGTCTTTTCAATGTAAGACTTGTGCATGATCATGCATGCATATCCATCCATGCATGCAAGGGGAATCAAGCCTTCTGGTCCGATAATCAGTTACTATGATTAATGAGAGAGATTTATCACTGTTATTTTTTTTAATGTTTAAACAGATTCTTGTATGCAACATATGTCGTGTGTTGCGATGTGTTTTAATTACTGAACTCCTTTATTAAGATATAGGATTTTGATTGCATGAGTGTTTGTGTAAGATGGCAGAAAAAGGTTAATCAGCTCTCAGTCGAGAGTAGTGTTTGATGTGTACCAGTCTCATAATTGATGTATAAGTGTAACAATAGATATGCAAGTAATGCGTGTTAACTCCTGCTTGATGCAATGTATTTCTCAATTACGCTATACTCGAACGATCGAGTTTATCTTTTGTTGTTTTCTCTTCTTTAAGTTGAATCTCCTTTTTCCTTTAATACTTCTGCAAAATTATCAATACCCCAACTCAGAGCGATAATGAATAATCTGTCTATTCTAGTGTCAAGAAATGCTGGTGTTGACGGCCTTGGAAATCAAGTACTTGAGTGAATCACCAGAAAATTGAGTATACAGATCATGCTTGCGAATGCATTGAATCCCAGAGTAAAGGAGGAAACTTCTTTCGTAAATTTGATTCCTAGATGTACAGTTATTTTCTTTCTCAAAAATTTTACCGTCTCAAGGGAAAATACTGAGCAGGATCATCCCAGTCCAATAAGGAAACAGCCATCAACTGCAGGCTTTGCTTTTCATCCATGAGAGTAATTGCTACTCCAATTTTGGCGATAGCGAGGAAGGGACATCAGGACTCGCTGCTTTTTCACGTACTATACCGATCATGAAATCAAAGACAAAGTACTTTATGCTCTTCTGTTAGAGAGATTATTTGCTTCTTGTTGTTGATATGATGCGATCGACTACTTTTTTCTCTTTTAGCCTTGACCAATTTCAATAAATTGCCTTTCAAAACAAACAGGCAAATTGAATCAGTTTGGTTAATGATGATGAAAAGTTAAGGTTGACTAATGGTTTGCATTGTGCCAAGAGATTCTTGGGCAGGTCCAGCTACGAGACCTTCTGTATGAGTAAAAACGTAATAAAGCTTTGTTGATTACAATCATCACTCCCTTCATTTCTTTTCCTTTTTTTTAAAAAACAATTTAATCATGACAATATCAAATAAAGCTGCTCTATTTGGACATGCAATTCTCGTAGGGTAGACCTCATCTCTGTCTGGGAGGAGAGCACTACTATCTGGGCAATAAAATCTTGACAGATGGCATAGCAGTGAGGTCATTTTATTTCTTTATAACTGTAAAATAAAATAAAATAAAATCTTTAAATTTACCATAACACATGCCCCAACAGCTTACTAGACTAACATCTTTAGAGTATATTTATAATTGTTATAATTTCATTTATTCTTTTAAAAATATAGCTATTTAATAATTAAAATTTATTAAAAATAGACAGATAGGTATTTACTCCTAAAATTTTTCGTGAGGAGACTTTAAACACCACACAGATTTCATCTTCTCCTGATTATTAGTAGTTTGCTTTATGATCATCGTTTCGTAGTTGCTTGAAAGCATAGAAAAGCAAATTAGGAGTAATGTTAGCTTCTGGACCTATAAATTTCGATACAAAAGTTAGGCGTGAGATTTAAGAGAAAAAAGAATAAAATTGTGATTGAAAAGAGAGAAAATGTATAAATACTGAAGCAAAATTTGTATGTTGATAGTTACTGTGTTTAACCTCTTTTATCATAGAGGGGTATAAATATTTATATTGGTTAATAGAGCGTCTTCTTGGACTTTTGCACACATGATCATTGGAGAACATGGAGTTGGCATTTGTCAAAGGGTTTGCATGTTGAGTTAGATATTAAATCATTGTGAAATCATTTCCTATTGGCATGGCCAACTTAATGATTACTTAATATGTGACTTTTGCACCCTAACCTTAAATGTAATATAATAGTTTTCAAGTAACCTTGAAGTTCATATGTTGTCTCTTTTGCCACCCCTATTTTTAGGATAGAGTGTACACAGGGTTGAGGTTGTTTTCTTGATAGGGGATCAACTTTAATAGGGGAGGGATGATCCCGTTGGCTCTAAAATTATATAGTACCATAGTGTTCATCCTAGTTTCATAACCCAATTTTGTCCTCTGTAAATTTTATTCATGTTCGAGTTGTCGAATTTGTGATAATGACATAAGGCTTAATTTTTAAATCATTTTGTCAAAATTGTTTAATAAATTTATTTTTTAATTCAAGATGCCGAATTTTGATAGTAATGTGTTTATATTTTCAAACTAACCATTAGGGTAATTTTGACAAACTTGCCAATAATGTAGGTATTTACTATTTTTTTTGACTTTTGCTGAGCTAGTCTACATAGATATTACTATTATTTTACCTTTTTTTTACTATAAAAATGAAATCATTTTCTTGAACTATTAGAAATTATATTAATAATCATTTATTTGTTTTGTAGGAAAGTTTTGTTGCGCTTGGATAAGTGGCTAATAATGATAATTTGTAACATTTTAGCTCGACATATCTAAGTATGGATGAAATTTTGCTAAAATTGCACGAGTGACTTCCTGCTCTTTCTATTAGTAGTCTGGTGAAAATATATAAAATTAGAGTTACAATGTTAAAGATACTTACGGACAAGGGTATTGCTCAAGACATAAGATAGCTGATTGAAGCAAAAATTCGACTTAGTGGACAATCTTCTAATTTCTTCGTCACTTACATGCCTGATTTATGTAAGAGTTCCTATTCTAAGAAACGACAAGCAAATAGATTGCAAGTTTGTCACAAGTGTGTAAAATAGAATTGTAATAAGCGATGTCGCTCTTTGGGATACCTTTCTAATAATCGTGAGGATAAAATCTAATTCATTAAAAATGGACTGAGTAAGGAGTCTTTAGATAATATTCTATTGACTCTTGAGACGCATTCTTGTGGATTA
>JAWDEX010000016.1:5288396-5335440 GCA_035221805.1 Trichilia hirta
AATAATAATAATAATAATAATAATAATAATAATAATAATAATAATAATAATAATAATAATGAATTATTATTTAGTTATGATATTAAATAAATTATTAAAAATGTTGTTAATGCGAAATTTATGAAATTAAATGGATATTTTAGGTCAAGAGAATAAATTGGAAGAAAGAGTGAACTTGGGGCATAAAACTCATAAAATCTAGGTGTATAATTTTCGATAAGTAAATAAGCAATAATAATCTATATTTTATTATCATTTATTTTATTCTATGCAATTGGGTATATATTAGAATGATAAATATTAGAATATGATATGTGGTGATTGAATATTATTGTGAGGCCATGGTTGGGCCAAGTGAAGAAACTCAATGGTATAAAATTATTGAATGTTGATATTGTGATAATTGTGGTATGATTTTGTATAAATGTGTGTTGCCAATTGATATGAATATGTTGTTGAAATTATTATTGATTGAAATAAGTAGAAATGAAATATGTATGAGAATAATTCTGTAAATCGAAATTGATAATAACTTAATGAGAAAAACTGATTTAATTTGTTATAAGTTGTATGAGATTACCTAGTACCATGTGATTAAGTAGGCAAGATTAATCACCTATTGAAAAGTGAACCTACTTGATGGCATTAGATGACGATGATTGATTCATAAAAGATATGATGTGTGTATCAGTTAAGCAATATGATAATCATCTATTGAGAAATGAGTCTAATTAATGTATTATGTATGCTAGTCGAGCATGACAATCACCTATTGAGAGGTAACTTGATTGGTGTAAGATATAATATTGAGTATAGCCTAATGAGGCTACTTTGAAAATAATGTGAAAAGATGCACTAGATAAGAGTAAAATTTCAATAATTATAACGAACTAGGCTCTAAGAAATTAAAACTAATAAATGATGAATTTGGTGTTATTGAACATAAATAAGTGAAAATGCTTGATTGAAACTTTAGTCGATATGATGTTTATAATGATATATATATTGTGTTGATGAACATTATGGTGAATTTTTCTTGTAAATGGCATGAGAATTAGTTAAAATTTAGTATTTGTTATTTACTTATTGAATAGGCAACTCACTCCTTATCATAAATTTTTCAAGAGATTATAGACTACATTGTAATATTTCATTATCACAGACTTTTGAGGACAGCATTGCATACACAGGTGGGCTCGAGTGCAAGAAATCATAGTTTTTTCTTTGTTTGTACATTATGCTATGGATTTTATATTTTGATATGTTATATTTAAGTACTTGAATGTACTTATACGAGGACATATACAATATTGTAAATATATTGGTTATGTATTTTAATATACTATGGTTTGTGACATCTTGTGTATAATAAGTTATATGTGTATTAAAGGTTGAACAGTAAAAAAAAATAAAATTAAGCATGTTATAAATGATAAAATTTATAAGTGACATGAATTAAATAAAAAAAATAAGGGTGTCACAATTATCACCTTTTATAAAATTTCAATTGAAATCGTTATAAATAGTCATTACAAAGTAGATTAATGGGTAATTATTATGGGAGTTATTACACAGTTAATGGGTGATTATTATAAGAGTTACACAATTAATAGGTGTACGACACAATCACCTCTTCTAGCTGCTTCTCAATTCTTTTAAATATGACCTCAAGTTCAAGGTAAAATAGGTATTTATTGAGCTCTCTTAAAATTTTTTCTAAACAATAGTTTTATTTATTATTTTCCACATACATAACTATTTATATTTTCTTTTATTGAATAAAGTTTTCATCATCAATTTATTTATTTATTTTTTTATATTTGTTGGACTATTATATATCCTACACAATTTCTCTAACATAGTGTATGAATAGTCACTTATAGATAAATATATTTCAACTCTTTTATTAAGGTTCACAAAGAAGAGATTGTCATATTCTATTTTATTAGAAAAAGTTAATAATTTGTTTTGATTCCTTGGAGTATGCAAGATTTAAAGGGGAGAGAACAAATATATTCTATTTTTTTTAGTAAAAGTAAATACTTTATTTTAATCCTTTTAAAATGACGTAAGATTTAAAGGAGATAATTTATTACATTTTACATTTCTAATAAACGTAAACTTGTCTACAAGAGAATATTATCACATCTCACATCCCTAATTAGTCAAAACAAGCTTAGGTTAGATTGTAAGTTTTAAGTTGTATAATTTAAATGAGAAAGATTGTCGTATCTTACTTTATTAGTAAAAGTAAACAGTTTGTTGTAATCTCTTTCCTAAAAGGAGAGATTCAAAATAAGGAGATTATTATAGCATAAGGCATCTACCTTAATAAACAAAATTTAAGATAAATTTGTGACGTGTGTTCAAAATTATTTCAAAAGAAAGTATAAGTTGAGTTACAAGTTTCATGCATCTCACATCATTACTCAATGTGAGTTTGGGTTAGGTAAACAAAATAGCATGCAATTTTCTTTCATTTTTATTAATTGACATGGGCCTTTAAATGTTCTAGCCCAATTGTCCATATGAGAATAAAGCCCAAGATAGAAACGACCCGATGATGATGAATGAAATCAATTGCACATTGTTTACCAATAAGCAGTTTCTTTAATTTGTTTAATGTATCCCATCGTAATCCTTAAAGACTTTTGTCGTTATTACTTTTCTACGTGTAATGCACCGTCCCCAGATTCCCACTTATTCCATTCTTGATATTAAAGGAACGTTTTGTTCTAACTTGTTGGATCAGCCTCAGGCCTATGACTCACTTTAGGTTGTCTTTTTCTGATGTAACGCACACGATATTTATAATATTTATAATATTTACAATTTTTATTTTTATTTTTATTGATATTATATATTAATCTTTATTTGATTGTAATATATATATATATATACATTAAAAAAATTTCATTTTTCTTGACTCCCGTGTCAATTAACTTGTACAAAGTTGGTGATTTTCTTTCAATTATTTTTTTAAACATTAAAAATTTTCACTCATTTTGTTAATGTAGTCATATTATCATGAAAAGTCTTACCTTAAATACTTTTATTGTATCAACCGTTATTTAGTAAAAAAGTGAACATTTGGTAATAATTTTAGATGTTAATAAATATTGTACTAAAACATAAAAACAATTAGTAATAATCACTTGTTAATAGATATTGTATTAAAATATATTATAAAATAAATAATATTAATATATTATTATTCTACTACGTTACATATTAATTATAAGATTAAGAATAAATAAATTTACTATATTAACATTATACATTAATTTTTTTATTTATATCTTTGCTTTTGAATTTATGAAATCTAATAAATAAAAATAAATTTTTATCTAAATGAAGTTCAGTTTTTAATTTTACAAATTTTTATCTCTTAATTATTTGGTATATTAATTAATATATAAAATAATATCTTAATTTATTAATTTTATATTATTAAAATCTTTTATTAATTATAATATTAACCATAACATTAAAATGAAATTTGCAAATTTGTTGTCAAAATTTAAAATTAAAATTAATTAAAACGTACATAAAATTAATATATTTGACATACTTTAAAATCGAATAAAAATTTAAAATTTTTATTCAAGTAAGAATAATATTGTCCAAAATTTAAGATAATATCAGAAATATACAAATATTTAAAGGGAAGATGGTAATAAAATTATTCTTTTATGCTCGTTAATTATTACAATTAATTATTAACCATTATCAATTTTTATTAATATTGCTTTATCAAATGCGGGAATGTCACCGTGAAATTAAGGATGTGGCCCTAAATTGGCTAATGGCCCCAACCAAAACGCATCCTATGTGTCATCTGCAAAATAATAGACCCAATTCATATAATTGTTGAAAGCAAGAATAAATAAATACTATTATAATCAAATCACTTCCACGTGTCAGCTATTCACAAGAGTTGCTTTTGTGTGAGCTAAGGCTTCGCAATAACATCACCATCGCACTTCTTTTCTCAGTCCTTGGCGGCGTCACTTCACTTGTGAAGCTGGACGGAATCGGACGTTCGCTGCTAGGAAAAGCTGACGTCAAATCCGGGAAGCTGATATCATCATGGACATTGACTTCTGGTCATCAAGAGTCTACTCTGCTAAACACCTCTCCGCTTTCCAACCTTCTCGTCTCAACTCTGGTACTTCTTTTCTTCTTTTACCATTTTTATGTTTTAGGTTCTGGGTTTTCGTATATGTCTAATCTGTTTTCTGGATAATGTTTGAAAGTTGTATCTTTGGTTCGTTTGGGTTGTTCTTTGGAAGTAGTTACTGTTCATACAAGAACTGAGAACTGGGTCAGAAGTTTTAAGTAAGTTCTGTTTTGATGATGTGTTTAAAGTTTAAAAAGGGAATCAGTAGCAGGTTTTCTGGTGATAGCAGAATGTCTTCATGTTTTGACTTGCTTACACCATTGAATTCTTGTGTTCATTGAAATCTATTTTTATTAGTTATTATTAAATTTTTATTTGCTTATATTTTGTGCATTTTTATTTTTTTTTAAATGTATACTTTTTTAATTATTTTAATTTTAAGCAAGATTTAACTTTGGAGTTAAATTGTAGAGTTTCCTTTTTGACGAAACTCTGTTCAAGATAAGTTATATAATATTAGAGAATCTTGTAATTAGCCCCACAAACTCTTAGAAGATTTTTATATATTTTATGATGTGTTAATCTAGAAATTAGGGCTGAGAGTTGTATATATTCGTGCCAAGACAATTTGATCTATGATGGAGAATAAGAAAAATTAAATTATTTGAGAATTCCCTAAAAGTATTTAGCAATGTCAGCCAATGAGACCGATGCCCAATATGATAAGAAGAAATGAATCAACAGATTGTTGAATGAGGTTGATAAGTCGTTAGATAAGCTAAAGGCCATGAAAATACAGTTATTGAAGAAAAATTGCACGAATCATTGGCTTCTGTTGTTTGTAAGGACAATTACATCAATGACAATGGAGATAATGAACCAAATTCCGAAGATGACGATTATGAAGGCGAGAGTGAGACGTGTTCGGGAAATATATTTGATAGATAAATGTTTTAAGAGAGGATTTTAATGATGATAATGGGTTTAGTTGTTGTTGCTGAAGGATGCCAAATTTTTCAAGTCTTATTATGGTGGCTTTGGCAGATGATAATCAGGTTTTCTGTTCTGTTGTTGCAGAAAGTGATTTTACCTATTAAAATAGTGTCTACTGCAAGCATTAAACTGTGTTGCAGTACTTAGTAGCTAAGCGCCAGTATTCTATGATGGGCTCTCGGTCCTATCAAATCTTTGGGAGGAGGCAGCCTTGTATTAAGATTCCTTATGGTTAATGTGTTTTTACCCCTGTTCAGGACAAATAATTCAAGAGCTGTCTCTTATTATCTTGTTTATCTAAAACAATTAAGTTGTTGAGAATCCTTCAAGTAGATCTCAATGTGGTTGATTCCTCTATATTTACTCCATTCTATCATAGCTGCCACGTTTTTTCCACTCCATTCTAATCCGTGGTCTGGTGACTTTCTGAGTATGGAGGTCTGAGCTATTTCCTTTTCTCCAAACCACGATACACGGTTTATGTGGGTAATTGCCGCCTATTGCTGCTTCATTGTTAAGTATAATCTCTAAAATAATCTTTTTTTATTGATTTATATTTCAAGCAGATAATCATTTGATAATGGATGAGTCAGAAGGCGATGATTATATAAAGGCTTGCTTTCCATGCCCCTTCTGTTATCTTGATATTGAAGTGCACCTGATCTGCAGCCATTTGCAGGAAGAACACTGCTTTGACTTCAAAAATGCAGTATGTGCTTTCCTTTTCCTGTTACTCTCGTTATACATGTCTCCATATATGTAGACATGCATTTAGACTATTTAGTTATTGTTAGCTAATCATTTATTAATAATTATAGCTCGATGATAATGAGTTGTTTAATAGCATAAGTCTGAAATGCCTTTTTCCGGGCAAACATGAAATAGTATTGCATATAATTTGTCCTCATTGGGATCAAGAATCATCCATTATCAACAGCATAGAAAAATGTAAAAGCATGGTTGGATGTCCTTCAATACCACATACAATTAGTTAGATCTTCTATTGGAATTTGACTTGAATCCATGGCTGCTTTCATTTTGTATCAGGTTTGTCCTTTGTGTGCAGCAAATCTAGGAAAAGATGCTGTAAAACACTTCATGGTGCAGCATGCAAGTTCGTTAAAGGTATTGTTCCCGAGTTTTGGGCCTTCATTTTGTACAATTTAGCATACATACGATGTCTATGAGCATATTTATGTACTTTTTAGTCACAAGGATTGTATATCCTTATGCTTTGCAGCGCAGGAAAAAATCTCTAAAATCTGGCTTCTGGCATGGTGGTTCAGCAATGCTTGGCAAGGAATTAAGTTTGTTTCTTGGATCTTCGACAATTGGCAGAGGAAATTCACGTGAATGCATATCTGATCCACACCTATCACCATTTCTATGCCCTGCAACACTTTCAGAAACTAAACACTTCCGGAAAGACGATTGTTCCAACAAGATCTCCATTGCCTCTGATTTGAAAAGGTATCCTCCTTACTTGGGATGTATATACAGGTCTAAGCTTCTCTTTTGCGGTTGCTAACTGAAAAAAAGTTCAATTTTAAGTATAATATGTATTGATATGTTATAGGAATTTATTTATGATAAACTCCAATTCTGAAACAAGAATTTCATTCTCTGTCTCTTTCTCTCTCCCTGTAGTTTTCTGGGATTGTTCTACTATGGATAGTGCCATAGTTTTCTTCTTTCAAAACATTCCATACTTTTCAGTTGATGCTTTTCTCAACATTGTTTGGGAAACTGGTACTCCCCTGGAATTGAGTATTATACTCCTGTTTCTTGTACTTTGTTATCTGCTACTGGTTTGTCCTCTCCTAGCTTTTTCCTCAGCTCTTGATTCTTTTCGGCTAGTGGGGCAGATCTGTAGAAATTCTTCTCATTTTAATGTTGTTTATCCCCATTACAATTTTGGTGCAGATAAAGATCTCATCTTTTCATTTCCGATGAACTAAATAATGTTTACTGCTTATCTATCTTAGCAACTTATAGCATAAGGTCTCCTTTATGTATATTTACCGCAGATGGTTGTGGTTTTTGTTTTTCCATCAGTCCATCGTTTGAGCATATACTACATTAGTCCATTATTTGAACCCATACTTTAATGAATCCTGTATATCCTGAAATTGATCTTATCACCTTTTGTCATATTCCTTAAACAATCCTGCAATTTTGATGATAGCCAAATATATATTAAGAACAAGATTGTATTGATACTGATGATGGTCATGCAACGATGCAAAATTTGCAACTGAATGCATGCTTTCTCCCATGCAGCTCAGCACCAACTTTGCTAGACAATGGTTGTGAAAAGAACAATGAAGAGAAAAGGCAGAGAGCTATGTTCATGCAACAGCTGATCATGTCAACTGTGTTCTAGGAATGTGATCTTGGGGTTTTGCAGAAGACGCAAATGGCTGTGTGGCTTTTTGAGTGCTCCTCACCGGTGTTGTGCGTCAATAGATACTAATTTTTTGCTTCTGGTGTATGATTCTAGGATTGAAATACCATATGAGGTGTTCTAGCAATGTGAATGTATTGTTCTATGTGCGTTTTGTAGTGTAAAACCCAACTACTATGGCTAATTTTTCCTTGTTATTTACTGTCGTATCTCCTCCAGAATAAATGCCTCTTATGCGATTAGCTCTCACTATTAGCTAGTGTTTTGCGTCCATTCTTTGTTTTGATGGTATCCTGCTCGGGGTTGGATAAATAATGTTTAGTATAACTTCTGACCGGTTGCCTATTGTAGACACCAACACTGCATTCCATTTGTACAGATGCTGCTAACAATTGCAATGTTAAGTGTATTTCTGCTTTTCCACTTTCCATATATATATGAAGTTCTAATTCGGTCGGATAATGTATAAGCCTTGCTGCTCATTCTACTGCTGACAAATTCTAAAGTTATTTAAGTCTTCAAAGTATATATATACAATTGCAATTGTGTCCAAATTCTGTTCATCATTTACACAATTCCTCTTAAAAGAGAATTTCATGTTTTGCTGCATAATATTCTCTCAATGACCACAACTTTTTTTCTCATAAGAGCCTGTGCACTTATTGCAGGGGTGCACATGTTGAGCTTGAGAACATGTAGCTTTTAATTTATAACAGTTGTAGAATATAGTTACTAATAAGTATCAATAGGTGGCTAACTGGTTATCACCAAAAAAATGGATGCTTACCAAATATTAAAGCATACATTTACAAACAAAACTTTCCTAAGCGTCTAATGGTGTTGTTTCTCCAAATGATTCAACAAAAATGATGTCAATATGTGTTTAAAATTTGAGGGCAGATCATATCATACATATATCCTCATAAAGATTTTCAAGAGAGTATATAATCCTAGGTTGGAAATGTGTTTAGAATTTTAGATTGCAAGATATAATGTTATTTTCAGCTCAATATGCAAAAGATTGTCTTCTTGGGTTTCCTAGGAAGCTTTATCTACTAAAGACATGGGGGTACTTGAGGGTACTGTTGATAAAAATGGGATATAAAGCAGATAGCTTAGAGTAGGGGGCCTTTATACGAAGCAAGCAACTTGATAAATTGGCCTAGCCCTTTTATGGAGGCATGACTTGTACAATGTAGATTAAGAGAATCAAGCAGATAAAGAGAGCAATGGAGTTCATGATTATAGAGATGTTCTTTAATAGAAACTGCAGGTTTAAAGATTGGGATTGTACTTTGTGAAAGCGTATATGAAATGGTGTTAAAAGGAGATTACTATGATAGAAACAAGTATGTTATGCGTAATTACTAAAATCATCAACAGCATATAGAATTCTAGAGTCAAAACTGTCCAATACTAAATCTAAAGGTTCAAATAAACCACACACATTTTATCAGCGACTCAACAACTTACTGAAGAACAATAACAGGATGCCTAATAGGACAAACAAATCAGCTACCCCAAAAGGATCACAATTTTTAATTTCACAACCAGAAATCTTAGCCACAGGAGCAATTGTGGAAAGATAGTCTCAATAAATTATCACATGAACATATCCATTTAGACTAGATATGAGTTTACTGCAAAATAAGAACAAAACTGCGAATTATATGACATTGGATTCAAGAAATTCCTACAACTGCGAAACAAATTGCATAAGCTTGGACATATAAAGGTTAACATCACTCAAAAAGCAAAGATCATTTGCAGCCAGTGCCAAATCTTTTCAGTATTACTCAATGATAGACTGAATCACACCTGCTCCAACAGTCTTTCCTCCTTCCCTGATAGCAAATCTCATTCCTTGCTCACAAGCCACAGGCATAATAAGCTCCACAACCATCTTCACACGGTCACCAGGCATAACCATCTTGGACTCCTCATCCCTATCATTCATAATAGAAGCCACCCTTCCAGTAACGTCAGTAGTCCTCATGTAAAATTGAGGTCTATATCCTGCAAAAAAAGGTGAGTGCCTACCACCCTCTTCCTTCTTCAACACATACACAATGGCAGAAAACTTAGTATGAGGGGTAATTGTTCCTGGCTTAGCCAACACCATCCCTCTCTGTATATCAGCCTTTTGGATACCTCTAAGCAGCAAACCCACATTATCCCCAGCCATGGCCTCATCCAGAATCTTTTGAAACATTTCAACACCAGTTACAGTAGTGTTCCTTGTTTCCTTCAATCCCACAATATCAACTGTTTCTCCAACCTTAATTGTACCTCTCTCAACACGGCCCGTGGCCACAGTACCTCGACCAGTGATTGAAAACACATCTTCAATAGCTAATAAAAAGGGCAAATCAGTTTGTCTTTGTGGGATAGGAATATAACTATCAACAGAATCCATAAGCTCATAAATCTTATCAACCCATTCATTCTCTCCTCTCTTTATCGCAGGATTAGCCATCAAAGCCTCTAAAGCTAAAAGTGCAGAACCAGAAACAATAGGCACGTCATCACCAGGGAATTCATAAGAAGAAAGTAACTCACGAACCTCCAACTCCACGAGCTGCAAAAGTTCCTCATCGTCAACCTGGTCTTGTTTATTCAGAAACACGACCATGTTAGGCACGCCCACTTGCTTAGCCAGTAAAATATGTTCTTTAGTTTGTGGCATGGGCCCATCAGCACCGGACACCACCAAAATGGCACCGTCCATCTGAGCAGCACCAGTAATCATGTTTTTAACATAATCAGCGTGTCCAGGACAATCCACGTGGGCATAGTGTCGAGACTCAGTCTCGTACTCGACGGTAGCAGTGTTGATAGTGATACCACGAGCCCGTTCTTCCGGGGCGGCGTCAATCTCGTCATATTTCTTGGGTGAGCTTCCTCCAAGAGAGGCTAACGCCATGGTCAAGGCGGCAGTGAGAGTAGTCTTTCCATGGTCTACGTGGCCGATAGTTCCGATGTTGACGTGGGGCTTCTTGCGCTCGAATTTACCACGAGCGGCACGCACGATAAAGGAATGGCGTCGGGTTATGCAATTATTGACGGCGGCTGTGGAGGTTGTACTGAATGAGGGAATGAAGGAAGCGAAAAGGTGAGTAGGCGTTAATTTGGTACGGAAAGTGGTGTTTGTCGGTATTGATTTTGATGGAGAAGCATATGGGCAAATGAGTTTTGGGGAAGTGGATGCTACTGAGGTTGAAATTGCCATTATTGAATAAGTTTGTATGTATTTACAGGGAAAGAGTGAAAGAAGACTTGAGGCCTTTTGGGAACAAAATGAAAATGGAAGAGGAACAGAGGATTTGGTGTGTCATCTATTACTTTTGGCAAGACGAAAGAGAGCCTCATATCAGCTCTATCCACTTCTGCCTCGTATGCCTTACCCTAGCCCTGGGGGATGGATTGAAAATTGTATTATTTACTTAGGGTATTCTAGAAATTACATGCACCTATAATCATATGTTGACACGTGTTAATGATACTATTTGCCAATGCCCAGTATAGTAGCTTGCTGTTTTGGGGACGCATTACGTAATAATAAAGTGACGATAGGACATGGTTTTCATGCGTGTTCAACGTCATGAGCTAGAATTTGGGTTATATTTTAATTTTAACTTAAGTAATTTATGTTCATTAGACTAATTGCCATGATTTGTTTGCTATTAGTTGAACTTGACTAGACAGGAAACGACAAATATAATTGAATTTTTGTTTGTGACCTTATCGAGGGACAATTTTCTTTGAGCATGTGCTTTTTTATCTCATAATCATTGTGAGATAAAATAAATATTAAAATATTAAAAATTAATTAAAATACGTATAAAATTTATTAAAACTTAATGTTATTAAATAATTTTCGTAATTTTTATTTTTAAAATTCAATAACAGTTTATTATATTAAAAGTGTTCATAGTTGTAGAACTTCTATGACTATTAAGTCTAAATTGTTTCAATTTGAGGCATTATAATATTAAGATTTAGATATTCATTGACAACTACGGGGGCCCATGACTATTGGTAAATGGCAATTGCAGGGAGTGAAAGCTGTGATAGCCCACTAAAATCAGCCCCTGTTTGTGCCGCGTGCTCGAATTGAGTATGCAAATTTCATGACAGGAAACCCGATCTTCAAATCCACCGTAAACCCCCCTAATGATTTAAAATGCTCCTAAATATTTCCTTTAGTATATATATATATATATAATTTGAGATGGACGCACAACGACAATGTTATATATATATATATATATGTGTATGTGTGTGTATGTGTGTGTGTGTGGAATTACTAGTTTGTTACAATTATTTGAGAGGTGAAAGCTGAAAGCTGAAATATATATATATATGTGTGTGTGTGTGTGTGTGTGTGTGTGGAATTACTAGTTTGTTACAATTATTTGAGAGGTGAAAGCTGAAAGCTGAAAGCTCTCTAGTTACAGGAGAAGTTCCAATAATTGCCCAGACTCAATTTGGCTGTGAGGTGGTTGGCATCTAAAAAAACTATATGATTTTCTCATTTTAATTTCTAACTTTATAATTTCTAATAAAAAATATTGTGGCTGTTGGCTTTTGCAGTCGAATCCTTTCATCAGGCTAACGAAAATAAATAAATAAATAAAAAGAAAGTCTTTCTCTTAATTTCAAGACTAAATAATTGACTACACCGTGCAAATTCTTACAGAGGTTCTCAGTTTCGTACGAGTTTAATTTGGTAAGAGCGGCATCCATCCTACAAGTATGCTCTTGAGATAAAGATATGACGCAAAAAATACAAACAATAATCCCATTTCACCAACGTCAGAAACAATTCACCAGAAGATTGAAACACACTCTCATTTTAACAATTTTGAAACAGATGGACTTGTGTCTAACCATAAAACTTATGTACAAGTATACAACCCATAAAATTTTCAACACAAACATCAAAGACTAAAAGGAGACGAACCAAAGCATGTAACGCACCTCACAGATAATTCTTAGGTATATATTCTACACAAAAAAACTAAGAACAATGTTGCATGTCAGCAGTAGCATTGTACATTAATGTAAAAACCGAAAAGAAGATTAGTATTACTTCATTTGTGCATAGGACCATCACGAGCCAACTATAAAAGAGGTTTCTTCTGCAATCATGCCTATTTGGGCTAATTTTGTGCCTGGTTATCCCTCAACATCAACCAACAAGAAAATCACAATAAGCGTCTTTCCTAAGACGTGTCACATTGTACCATATTCTACCAGCCAATTCATGCTCCCAAACATCATCGATGGTACGATGAAACCTCAAAGCCTAAGGAATACCTTCTTCCCTTTACAAAATGTATAAGATTACCATTTACATCCCAGTTACAGATGAGCTTTGAAAAGATTTGCAACTTAGCTATGAGTCCCACAGTGCATCCTATTTGGGAATCATCTGCTTATACATACCTAAAACTTTTTGACGGATTTCTGGAGAGAGTTCCTTCAGAAAGTCTGACACGGCCAATGCATGCTTCCTCTTTAACCCATCTACCTCCCTTTGCTGCTCCAACAACATATTCTCAAATTTGTCAACAACTTTCTTGGCATCTTCTGATTCAGTATTCATCAATATCTCACACTCCTCCATAGATTGATGTGCTGTATCTGCACTATTTCTGTTTCCAAATTGCAAATCAGTGATTCCACTTTGCTCTTTTTTTATAGCATTGTCAGTATTGTCAGAGGTATGTTCAAGAGAAGCAGCACCATTTGGACTGTCACCATTTCTGTTGCTATCAGGAGCTAGGTCATTGTTCTCAGTCAAGCATTCAAGGTTGACTGAAATCTCCAGAGATGGCAGGTTTGAAGTAGTAGCCTCACCTTGAGAATTTCTAGTAGCTCCCTTGGGTGAGTCAGACCAGTACCTATGACCTGATGGCAATCTTTCCAATTGAAAACTAGCAGCATTAGGACTCAACTCATTCTGCAATGAAGAAGCCTCATTGTTAGATTTAGGAGACCACCTACTTAAACTTGCCACCTCTTCATGCAAACTATCTCCAGAAAATTCCCTGAGTTCCCAGTCTGCAATATGAGATCGAATTTCTGACTCGATCATAGCAGCAATGGTCGAAACATCTTGATCTGTCAGGTCAAGCTCTTCCACCATTTCACTAGCAACAGCAATTGCTGTGTCTGCCTCAATATCAAAAGGAAAGTGGATATTGCGAAAATGCCCTGAATCAAGAAAAACTTCCAGTTGAAAAATAATGTTCTAGATGGGAATCAAATAAACTGCTGAAGTCACATCACACTTGTGGAGGAGGGAGAGAGAAAGAGAAAGAACCTGTGGAATCTGATATTCGTAATTTCAGAAAAATTGTATGAACGTCCCTCCTCTGACCTTGCACCGTAAAGTCCCTGCCTGTCTCTGCTGGAGAATCATGAGCATTTTTATCAATATTTACCTGCTCAGAAGTCTCAGCTGCAACAGCAACCAAAAGATGTAAGGGAGGAAAAAAGTAATGTTTTAAGTGTTGTAGCAGACGTTGAACTTTAAATGTACCAGAATTATGAGTTTTGACTCGCAAAGAACTGCCAACACTCTCATTTTTGTCCTCTGATTGGAGGAAGGGATCCCCCAAAAGTTCCTTGGCAGGCAACCGTTCAGAGACTCTTGCAATGCATTTTTCTATAAATGCTCTAACTCCAGGATCAGTTACCTTTGCCAATGATGCTGGTTTTATTCCCTAAAAAGGAAAAATAATGGCAACTAAGAGGCTACTTTAAAGCCACATATGGCCTCAAGCCACTGGTATGTGAAAGAAGTATTAAGAAATAAAGATAGGAATTACCAACAGGTAATTCATTCAGATGTTAACCGTAAACGTTTCATAATTTTTCTCAATCTGGAGCCATTGTAAACCTCACCAGATTCCAAGGCTTTGAGCAGTTTCAAAATTTTTCTATAAAAAATGAAAAAAAAATACTATTGATAACAAAAATAAAAAAAAAAAAACCTATACCAAGCCATTGAAGCATGATTTAAGATCTTGAACTTAATCTATCCGAGAGGCCAGTCAAATCCTGATGGGTACATACAAAGATCACAGTTCACAAAAGGATCCTCACAGTATCTTTAACCAGATAACCAGATATGATTATCGGTTTGATGCCGAACAAAAAATAACTGGTTTTATCTCCTAAACTAGAAGATTGTAATAAACTGGAAATTTAACAGGCTTCTAATTGACATGTGCTTTGCAAACACCAGAACAGCCAAAAAGTTACGCTATCTCTGAAGAAAACAAATATTGCTAATGAAAACACAACAGATAAACACGGAACAGACACATATAGTAAAATGAGAAAATTGAGTAAAACTGTAGAATGAATTTATCTTTAACTACTTTATGAGGCCCCAAATAAGATCCCACATTTCAATGTTTGTATATAACGTTGTTTGTCAACAGGTCAATGTGTCCAAACTCTTAAATTGACGAGAAAAATGAATTTAAAATGTCCAAGAAATATCTAAAGCAACATCTACTGCAGCGTTCAAACAATATTTATGGTTTATGTCTACGCAAATACCAAAAAAGAGAGAACAGATAACTGATTTCTTTACTAATTAGCACAGCTAGATTCCGATAATCTAAATATCAGGATCTTACCAATCAGTAAACTTGAATACTAATAAAGATCTCAACAAACTGAACAATCGATGCCTTTACGTACTGCATAGAATCCTGTCACTCTTTTTCTTTCGGAACACTGATATTATATATATTAGCCTCCATTATTTCAGTTGTGGCACAATCTAGATTTCAAGGAACAAATTGAACAATTCCACCCTTGTTTATTTATGGGGGGAGTTCTACCCACATTGAATTTGTGGTTTTGAACTAGTTCCCTCAATGTCAATAGAAGGAGCTCGTACCACAAGGCCATTGGGCCGGTGGCAAATCCTCTCACCTTCAGAAGAACTAAATCAAATTGACATAGATATTCAAGTTAATCATCATAAGTAGTAAGTCATACAAAGAATAAATATCTAAATGGCAATTGATGCAAATGTATATTTAATGCCATACTGGTGAATTACACCTGAAATAATTACATTTCATATTAATCATATCAAAATCATCAAACAACTACTAATCAGAGAAAATGATCACCTAAATGAGTCTTACAGTCTGTAAAAGTAAGTTATCATAACATTTCCAGTGTTCTCAAATGATTGTATTTAAATTACATCCCTGAAGGGCACATGCAATGTACAAGCTGAAAAAGTAGCAATTGCACAAAAATTATAAGGAAGACAAATATCAGCAATGGCTTACTGATGTCACTTTCTTGTATATTTGAGCAGCATTAGTGCATTCAATATATGGGTACTCAAAAGTCACCAATTCCAGCAAGCACATGCCAAAGGCATAAATGTCCACAAGTTCATTGTATTCCTCCTCATAGAGCTCTGGTGCCATAAATTCTGGCGTGCCTACAATCAAAATATTACGGTTACATTCAACTGAGCCTCTAACAGAGATTTCATTCCAAAAATGCTATAAATACTAAGTAACTAAATCCTTACCAATGACAGTATGAGCTGAATGTGCCTTGCGAAGAATCGCAGCCAATCCCAAATCACCAATTTTTACCTCACCTTGATTCCCATTCACAAAAATATTGTCACACTTCAGATCTCGATGAATAACTGGAGGGTCATGACTGTGAAGATAAGAAAGACCTTCCAAAATTTGCCTAGACCATTTCTTCAACGCCCTTAGATCAACGCGTTTATGTTTCTTTCGATATCTGCAAATTATTCAAATGTGAACTTCTTAAGAAATGCAAAATAAAATGAGAGAATCTAGATATAGGATACTCGAACATAACAAAAAAAACTTACTGTCGCAATGTTCCAGAAGTGAAAATCTCCGTAATAAAGTTGATATGCTCATTTTTGGTGTCGATCCATGAATTGTAAAACTTGATAATGTTCTTGTGTTTCAAAGTTTTAAGCAAATGAACTTCTGAATAGAGACGCTCCAAATCTTCAGAATTACGTAATAGATCTGCCACCTTAACCTGATTCCATGCCACTTCGATTCCTTCCCATTCATCAAATGCTCTATAACTGAATTCCCACAACTTTATCAAGGATACAAAATTATTTAACACACATTGTCTAGTTTTATGTGCATGTATGCATACTTAGACTACTTGTTTCGTGTGCTATGTCAACTCAAAACTGAAACGAAAGCATTGAAAGAGGATACACTTTTTTGAAAGCCCCTCTTCCTAAAATCTCTTTGTACTGCAAAAATTACATCAGAATAAATAATAAAAACCCATAAAATACATTGGTAACAGAAATGAACCTAAATTGTAATCTAACAAATACGTATATGATCATCGTGATGTGAAAATCTCCTGTAGAAACGAAACGCCAAACACTATCGAATGAAACTGAAAGAAATAAAATTATAATAGCGATGGAAACGAAATTTTATAAGAGCGGAATGGAAACACAGACCCGACCATAACGACCAGTTGGATCCACTTCAACAAACTCAGCATCCGAATCGTCCTGCTCATGTTCCGACGTCGAATCCTGTGGCATTCTCGTCTTTTCAACACCCGTCAAAACCAAAAACTAAAACGCTTTTGTATTGACTCCAAAAAGAGCAAATAAATAAATAAATAAAAGAGAAATAAGAAGATTAAAACACTAAAAGAGAGGGGTTAGAGGTTGAGTTCGAGACGATTAAAAGCAGAAGCGTGTGAAGAAGCGTGAGTTATTTTATCATTTCGTCAAAGTGAAGAGTTTTATGGCTGCAATAATTACAATTAACTGACTCTTCATGTTGATTTGACTGAATCACTCGCTACTCACTTGAATCAATCGCCTTTTTTTCTTTTCTTTTTGTTGAAAACTATGCAATTTCAAATGAAGTTGTAATTTGATTTCATGGGGGAAACCGGGGCAGATAGAGATCCAATTCATTAGTAATTACCAAACCTGTGTATTTTAATATTAAACTATTAATTTCAATTGGATTTGATTCCATTCGAGATCTTAGAATCTTCAGTAGCGCTCAAGCTGAGTTATTCTATTAAAGTCTCTTGAAATTTATTCTATAAAAATTGATCAACTTTCTCTTTTCTTTTTTTTTTTTCTATCAATATATTTCAATTCGGTCTTTATGAAAAAGTAGAGGAGGACGTTCTAATTTCCAGAAAACGAAAACGGAAAATTTTATTCTCTAAAATTTAGTTTGTTATTTTTTAAAAAATGTTTTCGACGATAATTTTAAGAAAACAACGTCATCTCATCAATCTACTCTTGTCAATAACGCGGGACAGTCTACATGGGATTGATTCGAACTCTGACGCATATCGGCCATTTCCAACCGGTGAGTTTTATTTTAATTCAATTCAATTTGTTGTTTTATGCCTGATACACATTATTATCATTCTTAGTATATTTGAATTCAATTGTTGATTTGGCTTCGTCAATTACTTGATGGAATTAGTCATCTAATTGGGAAATAAAAAATGTTTTGCTGGTGGAATATCCAACAGATTTTTTTTTTATTTTTTAAAGAAAATAAAAAAAAAAAAAAAAAAAAAAAAAAGGAATATAGTACGTGTTTAACCAAATCCATTCTCTGGTATTCCACTATTTTGATAAACGAAAGGTAGAACGTACTGGGGAAGGGAATTTTCCTCGTGATGATAAGTTCTAAGGGATACAAATTCTACTCTGCAATCATGAGTGGAGAGTGAGGATCAGATGGAGAAATTGAGCTCCCAGCGAATCAAGATTAATCCTAATCATACGTTATTACTATAAAATTATAAATATAATTGACTTTGAATTATTTTAATAATTTTGTCGCATCATTAGATCTTTTCACACCAGACAATAAACGAAGATGGGTTATAGAGATTTGGAAAGACTTATGTATCCGCTGTGATTAAACTATTATTCCAAGCAATCTAACAAAGAATGCACTCTGCCTGTATATACACATTCAGTATTTTTGGATTTTATTTTATATTAACAGAAGAGTCAACCAACTAATCAACATTTTAATGAACATTAGAATTCACAATATATGTTCAAAAGTTTGTTCCGCATTCTAAAGGAAAATTGATACGACAATCATCCAAAAGATACGAGGTAAATTCGTTTTATCAGGCAGCACTTGGGATCACAAGTTAATACAATCCAAATACCAACTCCATGCGACAGAATATAGGATGATGGTAGAGAATATGTGCTGTGAATGATGCACAATGCAAATGTTCAAATGCATACACCATAATTGAAAACAAAGAATTCTTTTTATGGCATAATCCGGTACAGTATAAGCTCTCAGGCAAGTGCAACAAGATAGAAATAATTTCAGAATTTTAGAACTTTTTGGTGCAAGCTTGTTCTGGAACCACAAACTTTCCCATCCCAATCACCAAATAAAAGAACCTAGATTGTGACTTTAGCAAAACAGGGCAAAAGGAAACACAAACATTTCACAGCGATGCATCGTAACCCCTTAGCAAACAAACTCAAAATTCTACCCGCCCACTCATTATAAAAACTTACTATTTATTTCTTAAGTGGATTCATCCTGTCCCTCAGATAGTAAAGCTTGGCCCTCCTCACTTTCTTCTTGTCCAGCACTTTTATCTCCTTAATATTAGGCGAGTACCTGTCATCCACCACAAAACTTATTTGGTCATTACCCAGACACGATGAGCATTTGCATATTCCAATAACGAGAAAGATGACATTTTCTTTTGTAACTGGGACCAACTCCACAATCACGTCCAAACATAAGACACGAATTATAACTGAATAAAACCAATGCCACATGTATTACAATTAGGCAATTAATAACTAGAGAACATGATACCAATTTGAGGCTCTTTCAGTAACCACACATCATCTTGCATACAAATTAGGATCAGACACAATGTATATATTTTCTGTGAAAAAAAATAAATAAAAAGATATATTATTTCTACCAAAATAGCATGTTTTCACACTCATGCACTAGGAACAAAGCACATGTGACAGATTCATTTTTGGATAAAAATATCCTTCACAAGTTACAGATGCATTTTCAGATAAAAATACCTTTTCACTGAGTATTATACAGCTTTTTTTTCAGCATCCATGTTGTAAGGTGTACACTAATAACTACATCCACGTAACATCACGTAGTTATTCAGGTATGTAGTTTAATAAAAGAGCATAAAAACAACCTGAACTTGGCAAATCCGGATACTACAAGCATCAAAAGATAAAACAACAGGTACTTTCCATTACAAAAGATGAACTTTTATTTTCTGTCCATTTCCACCATTCATTTTCTAGCAGTAAATTCTTGTTTCATCACAGAAAATACAAGACAATGCGCCAAATACTTTAGAATAATGGGACGGACACGAGATTCAATAAGGGATTACGGAGGAAATTTCATCTGTCGCAGAAGACATAGATAGCACGAACCCTTATTGCACTAAGTTTGGTTTACTATACTGATGCTAATTATATTTGTTTCAGTGTATGTATGGTCATATCATATTAATTAATAGGAAGTATTGAGATCAATTTAGGTCAGTATATACTTATCTTGCACCATTTATATAGTATAGGAGGATTTCAAATATGTTAAACATAAAACCAGATGCTGGAATCTGAATTTCATCAAAGCAAAATGCCGGAAGCTGATAATTCCAATATACCATGGAGAATTCACTGCATTTCAAGGAAATTCAGACAAGAGCAGCCAGAAACTCCATGGAGCAATCAAATCAAGTTTCCGTTCTTATTCACTGGAGTCCTATTCCCGTACAGATTTAGTCATTACCAAATTAAATTCATTAAATTTATCCAAGAATATACAGCATAGTTCAGTTCAATATGAGTGGGCTACCGACACTCTCCTTGACTCTGTTTTAGATTCCAAAACATGTCCTCAAAATGTTTTACCCATTTAAGAAAAATCCAATTCGTCGAGCAGTTTCTGATCAATTATGTGCATAAAATTCACACTTAGTTCTCAGAACAAAAGTTTCTTTTAAATTCATATAACAGCACAAGAAGACTCCAAGATGCTTAAGGAAGAGAGAATGTGGAAGAAGACAACAATTCTTTTGTAGTTTTTGGTCATGTACTGTCTATGAGACAAACCAAATCAAACTTTACTTACAGAGGAAAAAGAGATTCAACTCCAACCCCAGCTACAAGCCTCCTCAATCTAAATGTAGTATTTATACCAGCATTACGCCTTGCTATAACAATACCCTTCAAAATTGAGACACGTCTCTTGTTCTCCGGAACTTCCTGTTCACATCATGAGTCACCACAGAAAAAAATTAACTGTCATTCCATTAATAAAATAACTATACAACAACCCACCCACCCAAGAGAAAAACCAATGAGAAATATTCCAGCAACAAAACATATAATACCACTTTGAGTTGCACGATATAACCAGGCTTTATATCAGGTATCTCTCTCAGTGACTTCACTTCCTCCACTGCTTCCTTATCTAGAATCTGCAAAATATGACAAAGAATATTGTAATGAGGAGCATCATTGGTGCCAAGTTTGTAGTACTGGAAGCAAATAGTTACATGCCTGCATTATGTTCCTGGCAGTTTTATCAAGTCTCTTAAATTTAATACGCGGAGTTGCATCAGAAACAGCTGCAGAAGGAGATTGCAAAGCCGATTCAACAGGAGTTCCACCCGTTGTCATGTACCTATTAGCAAAATGTGGTTCCAGCATTGCCGGTTGATTCAAACCAACCGTAGTACTTCTACCATAATAGTTCAATGAAGGCCAAGACTCTATTTGGAAGCCAGATTTGACCTGTCAAGTGTCGTAAATTTTTTTTTTTCCCTTATGAGTATATACGGACCAAAAGAAGATTAACCTAAATTAATCCACACCAATTAGGCTAAATCTCAAAACCACATTTAAGATATAAAAACAGTTTCATTCGAGAAACATAACATGTATGTATAGTGTATGGTTTCATTTCAAAATACACGAGAGCCAACACTTATTTTATCAATCTGGAAGACAAAAATAATAAACTTTTAATTCAACAAGCGTTATCTATGTATATGAAGAGACGATAAGCAAGGAAGTCTAACCCGAGAGCGAGGAGCTAACAAGTGGATCGATCGCACTAGGCAATTCATCATCGAATCAAGCGAATGAGCGATAGAGTTGGAACGAACAACTCCGTTTTGAATTGAATTAGTGTTTGAGCTAACAAAGGAGGTATGCCTTTGAATTAACCGGATGCTCCCACGGAAAGACTGCATTTTTATAAATATTGAAGCTGCATTTCACAATCAAAGAACTATAATCTATTTGTTTCCTGCAGAAACGTCAGAATCTTAAAAGAAACTCAGGAAACAAGAGATTGATTTACATTGTACATGCGGTACGAGCTTGGCTGCCAATAAAGGCAGGTCTTTTCCTCATGCCAATCGAAAACCCTCGAAATCGAACCAGAATTTGGGGTCTGTGATTGAATGTTCAATGACCAAAACGCCCATCGTATAATTTTTCTTATGGTACTGGCCGTCCCACATACAATTTCAACCTGAACTGTTTTTTTACCCTTGCTAGAATGGTATTTTACAAAATACACTTCGTCCATTTCAAGTATTATACGCTTTATCTATTTTAAATTGTTATTATCATAATTAATTAATCTTAAAATAAATATACTTTTATATTAATATAGAATTTTCATTTCTCCGTGAAACTATTTCATAATATTAGATAAAGCCTAAATAAAAAAAGAACCAAGTATATTAATTTAATTAGTTATTTAATTCATGTTTCAATTGAATTTCCCAAGTAAATGTGTCATGATCATCACTAACTCCTCTATTAGGCTTTAGCCTTTAAGGGATGATCTGTTGATGAGATGATATCCCATTAGCTACATTCTACAAAAATCATGCAGTTGCTTTTGTTGATATATATATATATATATTTATTAATTTTTCTTTTGTATGCTTCTTTTGTTTTGGCGGTGCATGTGTTTGACCATTCTCAGAGGCCCGTTTACTCTTCTAATACGATTCATAACGAGCTTTTAGATTGCATTTGCCATTGTGTTATTTAAGGGCGGTTATTCAAGGGTTGTAATGGTTCGGGAATTTGGAAAATAATGGTTAACGTTGAAATCGATTTTAAATAATTTATATTTTTGAATAGGACATAATTAAATTTTAAAAAATTAATATATATATATATATATATATGTAAAAGTACTGTTTAATTCTTCAAAATCTAATTTTAAATTAAATAAAAAATTACTGAGGCTCCGATTTAAATGATAATTTTTTTTTTTATTTTTAAACTTGACTGAATCAATTGGTTTGGGTTAATTTTGGAGAGCCATTTTTTTTTTTTTTTGACACCTATTTCTTAGGTCTATTTGTGCTCCAACTTCTATTCTTTTACTTTACAAACGCATTAAAATAAAATTAAAAAAAATATATTTTATACATTCTTATAATTCTCAAAAAACTTTAACTAATTTTTTTATTATGTATATTAACTTTTCTTTCTAAACTCGTAAAATATTTATCATATCTAATTTCAAGTTGACATAAAAATTTTAATTATTTTTTTAATGTAATGATTAATCTAACAAATTACTTTATAAGCTAACATTATCATACTATACATATTATTACAAGTCAATAAATATGAATATCTATGCAAATTAAATAAAACTAAACACATCATTAGAAGAAAATAAAATAAAACTGAGTATAATTAATCAAATTAGAAAAAGATATGCTTATAATTAAATATTATATTTTAGAAATTTTATTTAAAATAATTTATAAATTATTGAGATAATTTATAAAATTAACATGTAAAATAAATTCTATAAACTATTCGAATTTTTTGAAAATTGATTTCTTTCCTTATGAATTGATTATAAAAATTTATGATGAATTATTTTTATATTAAAAAATTAAGTTTTAAAATAAAAAATACTATAAATGAATGTATTTTGATGAATATGAAAATATATTATTTTATTATCCTTAATAAATATATTTTTATAATAAATTTTTTCATTAAAATATAAATATTTTTTATGTAGAATAGAAAAAATTTCCTCTTCATTACAAAATTTTGCTATCCTAAGTTGATTTTAAAACGTTTGCTATCCATCCTACCAGCATGACTTCCAAAAGTGTGTTCAACATAAAAAGAAATATCATCAACCACTCTTCAGTCGATTGGTTGGCACACATATGAAGATCAGGGTTACTTGTATTAACGATGAAGACAGTAGATGGAATTCAAGTTTAATGGTACTGATAGTATTACCTTATTGCCGATGGAAATTTAAATATTATATAATTTATTTATTTAAATATGATACTTTTTTTTTTTTAAATCTGACTATCATTTTGGAAAGTAATTTTTGTATTACACCTCAAATTGTGAAATAATTTATTTTAGTTTTTTTAAAAAAAATTAATACAAAATTAATAGTTATTTGCTAATTCTCTTTCAACATATACAACCATGTAATTTGTTAGCAACTCAATTAATAGTTATAAAATAGAAGAAATAAAAACTCAAGAAGATGAGCTACTTATAACTTCAAATTATTCTATTATCTTCTCAAAATATATGTGCATGAAATCTTGAGAATAAACAAAATCTCACTACAAAATTGCAAATAATTTCAATTAAAAACTATAAAAATATAAGTATGCTTATCTATTAAAATTAATATTAAAAATTAAAATAATCCCTACTCTCCACTTATTTTGTTTCCTAAAAGTTCAAATAAATTCTACATTATTATCAGATAAAAAAGATAATCTACAAAATAATTGAGAACTATAATTTTATAATTAAAAAAAATTATTAAAAACAACAAATAATAAAAAACTTAAAATAAAAATACATTACATCAAACTCTATAATGAATATTTAAAATAATATTTGAGAAAGTTACAACTAAGACTAGCAGAACAGGTGTAGAAATTCGGGTACAAAATAACTAAGGACATCTTTTGTAAATAAAATAAACTTATAATGGATTTTTTTTCTTTTTAAAAAATAAATTAAACTTAATCTGGTGGTATATTTATAAATAAAATAAAAACAGTGACAATTTATAAATTTATTAAATTAATTTTTTTTATTAATTCTATAAATTTTTATTTTTTTAAAGTCAATAATACAAGTGTTTTTTGTTTTTTACTAAATGTACTTTATAAATATAATATTGCATACTACTTTCTTCTTCTTCTTCTTCTTTTTTTTTATAATTTTGTCCCGGCCCAAGCCCACAAAATGATCGGCCCCAAGTATAAACCGTTTCCTCTGTTTTAAATTAAGATAACGAAGGGACATATATTGTCATATTGTATTCGTATCTATTAAACTGTATCGTATTCTTATTTGTATTGACATCCGTATTTTGTATTTATAAAAAAGATAAATATTCGTATTTATACCTATTTTTATTTTTTAATTAATAATTTTTGGTCTTTATTTATTTCCGATTGACTAACCAAAATGACATTTTTTTGAAAATGGATGACTTAAATTATTTTATCAGTATTCAAATGGTATTCATTTTATATTGATTTATATCCGTAAAAAAATAAAATTATCACCCCTAATCTTAAAATAACGGAAGTTCATATAAAAAAGAAAAATGCAGACAATAGATTCCTTGGATTTTCTGTAACTAACAGTCTCTCGCTAGATTCCTTTCGTAAAAGTTAAAAGGCTGAGATGATTATTAAATTTATTTTTTCAGATGATAGTAAAAATATGAAGTAGACCCACGTTTGTCCATTATGGAAAACAAACTTTTGCTTTTTCAACGAGTGGTCTGGTCCGGGTTTTAACACCCCACTTTATGCGCTGTCATGCTTTCAAGAAGAAAGACTAGAAGGAGTCTTATCTTCTCTTCGTTTACGCAGAAATCTGTACTCCAAATCTGGTGAAATCGTTCTTCATGTGCTGTTCTTTTCACCAGGTATGGGTTTTGGACACAACTAATTTAAGTACTTACAGCAGAAGAAAACCCCCACCTCCGATACAATAAAGTTGTCTAATTGAAAAGATCTTTTTTTATTTTATTATAAAATACTGGAAAAAAAAAATATTAAAAGAGAACGAAAGGTATTATTAAAAATTAAAAATTCCAGGTAAGTGAAATGCTTGAAACTTAAAAGAGAGTAGGTTCTACACTCCCTCTCGCTCACTGCCATCTATTTGCCAGTTTGAAATTACTTTTTTAATTCCATGAATATGCTGCCAATTACACCCCTGGCAGCTTCTGGGACTCATACGTCTTGTGAGTAAGATCACCGTCACACTCTCTTTATGTTATTATTCTCACTCTGAGTTCACTTATTCCCAATTCATTTGCCTCTTCTTCTTCGTTTCTTCATCTTTCTGTTTTCTAAGGTTCCTATTAGATATCAGTATTTTTCGGGAACCATGCTGGACCAAATTGGGATTCCTGCTTGCTTTTCGTCAAGTGAGAAGCAGACGGATGATCCTGCCGCCGTGACCAGGTCCGGTCAGAGTGTTTTCATGTCATTTTATCGAACAAAGATTGCTGATCAGTGCCGTTTGATCACCATCACATGGTGCAAGAACTTGCTACTCCATGGTCTATCAGTATCAGTAGAAGGAGAAGATGGAGACAACCAATATACCTGCAAAGTTGAGCTGAAGCCATGGTACTTTTGGAGGAAACAAGGATCCAAGCGCTTTGAAGTGGATGGTAAATCTGTTGATATTTATTGGGACCTCAAGGCTGCCAAATTCGATGGCGAAACGGAACCCAGTTCTGATTATTGTGTTGCAGTTGTTTGTGATGAAGAAATTGCGCTGCTACTCGGTGATCTAAAGAAAGATGCTTATAGGAAAACTGGATGTAGGCCTGCTCTTATCGGTCCCGTTCTGGTTTCAAGAAAGGAACACATATTTGGCAAGAAGAAATTCGTTACAAGAGTCAAATTTCAAGAAAAAGGTAGGCCTCATGAGATCTCAATTGAATGCAAGAACAGAAGTGGTGGGAATCAAAGCAATGGAAATTCTTCGAATGGGATTCAGCCAGAAATGGAGATAAGGATTGACGGTTATTTGGTCATTCATGTCAAGCATCTTCAATGGAAATTTAGAGGTAATGAGTCTATACATGTCAACAAAGCAAGAGTCGAAGTGTATTGGGATGTCCATGACTGGCTTTTTGGTCCTGGTTTAAGGCATGCTTTGTTTATATTTAAACCAATTACGTCATCAAGTATATATATTTCTTCATTATCAACTACATCTTCATCAACACCATTATCATCGTTAACTTCCACGCCGTTGCCTTCCCAGACTGGAAGTTCTGGTGTAATAGAACTAAATTTAGATGTATCATCCGAGTTTTGCTTCTTTCTCTATGCCTGGAAGGTTGAATAGGTATAAGAAAATGCATATGATACCATATGTCATGTTAACTAAAATGGTCATATCGTTATGGTCATATGCCTGGAAGGAATAAAGTATGTTATGTTAACTAAAATGGTCATAACGTTATGGGCCAGAATGGATTGATAACGAAGCTGATTGGATTGAGATAGTGACAGATGATTGGGGTTGGGGAAGGGAAGTGGAGCCTAATTAACAGAGAAGAGATCAGAAAAAAGAAGCGACATCTGGGGGTTGAACAAGTGGGCATAATTGGACAAGACAGATTGGATCACCAACATGCCCAATTATTCCACATCTAGAGGCATCTCTCTATCTGTTCTTTTTTTCTTCTCTTTGGTCTATATAAATGAGCTACTTACCTTCTTTCAAAATTTTATATCTACCACCAGTATGTGTTTGATTGCTAATGTTCTATATACAAAAATTTTCAGCTGTCAATAATTTTTTGTGGCCTAGTGAATGTTTACATCTATCTGCTAAACAATGGTGGTTCATGTGCTGGGTAAAAGAGTGTGTAAGGATGAAATCACTCACTAACTGCGCTGTGGCATATGAACATATATACAGTCCTGTGTAGTTAGTTAACATCTCTGGTTGCTTTGCTATTGTCATCAATTCATCGTAATCTAATAGCTACATAGATCGGATAGTCAATCAATATTTATCATGGAAACAAATATATAAAGGCATATTAAGAGTTCCCCACCTTTTTTTTTTCAATGTCAGTGTAAAAATCAGAGTATCATTGAGTCTCCATCCTGAGATTTCGTAAAAAATAATAATAATGACAACAAATTGGTATTGATTGCTAATCCTGTACCCTATAACCAGATTGTTTGAATAACAATTATAGTTTCTAATGGGCATGCAGTGAAGTCAATTCTTGGACTATAAGCATTAGGATCTTCAACAACAATAACTACGAATACAGAATTATACAATGGTGTTCAATGTGTCATTAAAAATGTTTAACAACTAATAGCATCTAATAACATTGTTGTTTGATACAAAAATAATATCTTGTACTCCTGGTTAATTAATCATTCTTCGGGACATTTCCTTTAAACCAAAAAAAGAATATGAAAGGTTATGAAGGCATAGTTTTTTTCCGATTTCCCATACATTGTTTAGTTAATGACCTATGGTGATCCATGAAATGAACAAATTTACAATAAGCAACCTTCATTTTGATCCAAAACCGAACCACTTTGCTAGGAAGAACTTATTTTTTCCACGAGAAGTATCAGGGACCGCTCTTGTTGGTTGAGCTGCAGTGGCTTGCGCTGGTGATGAATTAGGTTTAGCTGCAAGGTCGAACGGTTGAAGTACCAAGCATGGATTAATTAAAGATAGCAAAACAGAGAAAATCATATGAGCACAGTTTTGTACTTGTTGATATAAAGATTTACTGGAAGGAAAAAAGAAAGCAGCAGTGCATTACCTGAATTTGTTAAAATTTTACTGCTTTTTGCACTACCAGAATTATTAGAGTCTTTATATGAATTTTTTGAGATAACTTCACGAGGAGAGAGATAATTTGACTTCCTCTGTAGACCCCTGTTTTCCAATTGAGTTCCAGTTCCTTGACAGTATAATAATTGGGTAAAAGAAAAAGTAATCAATCTTTGTAATCATATAAGAGCTCCTCAAAAGCACGACTACATGCAAGAACCATTCTTGAAGTTGAAGTGAGTAAAATTTAACAGGGCACTGAGATGTGAAATAAAGTTTAATTTCGGGAGTAAATTTTATCAGTTTCTAATGATAGTGCAAGAGAGTGATACTAAAGTGTCAATGCTCCTACTAAGAATTCAGCATATGGAATTGTGAATAACTTACCCTCATCGAGTGGCTTCCCATAATTGTGCCTTAAAGCTTCCAAAAATAAGCTATCATTTTGATATTGCATCACTAACAGAAAAAAGAAGGTATCTGGCTCAATCACGATGAACGAAAAAACTTAACATTGCATTGCTAATTGTGCAAAGAAGAAAAATAGTTAAAACATACGGTGATCAAAAAGATTATTTCTGTAATTTGGGGCTGAGACAACAAGCAGTAACTGAACTGCTTCTGCATCTCTTGTCATAGACAATGAAGAAGATGAATCCAAATTCTGTGTGTCTAATAGGATACCTGCAAGCTGTGGAATAGGAAACCAGTAAGAAAACTAAAACGTCAAAATTATTGATTACAAGAAGGTTGATGTAATATACCAAAAGTTTTTTCAATATTGGCGTTTGAAGTAAATCATAAGCTTCTTCGCAATAATTATCTGTAAGAATGGTGCACTGAGATCCAACCTATAATGGCAACAAAAGGCACCATGAGATGAGAGAGAGAGATGTAGCATTGGTATTTGATAACTAATTTATTTTGCGTAAGTCTCCCATTAATTTGTAAGATTTTTTGACATATTAAATTTCAGACTCTTTGTTATTATCTTGTACCAACCTCAGGATTAGTTCTGAGGACATCTTGTCCAACTAAAAGAATACTTGACTTCCCAGTCATCATTAAACTCTCCAAATCCACCTGATCACTCCAAATGGTAGAAAGAATCCGAGTCAGCTTGATATTAAAGTCCTCAAATTTCTGGATCATTTTAACATTGAAATTAGCACGATTTAAACAGAGAGACTAATAAAATAGAATTACCTCATCGGCAAAAAGCAGTGAAGTAGCATCGAGGCCAACATGACGGAAGAGCCAAGCAGCCTGCCTATGCTTCCACATATTTCTTCTCCTCACATTCATCACAGGCACCACTACATACCTGTCTCGATCGGCTCCTTCTCCTTTCTTCTTCCTCATCCTATTCTCCAACAACCATGCATAAGATATTGCTGCTACTATCGAACTTGTACCTGCACTTCCCCCACCACACAGTACATTCAATTAAAATTAATGAATTAAGATTAATCTTTGAACTGAACATACCGGGTTATAATTACACTTAACTGTTTGAAGGTGCAGGAAGTACAATCTTCGCTTTGGAATCAACCTCCCCATATGATATCTTGTCAACCATGTTCCTCTGCTGTTTAAGGAAGTCATTAAGGCCAATCTCTCCGGTTCCGTCCCCTTCCTGAGACCACCCATTTGCATTTGCATTTGCATTGCTCTTTGGTGAAACTTCCTGATCAATGGAGCACATGGACTTTGATATAGAGTGCTTGTGAACCGACTCCATGAGATTCTTGGGAGGGGAAAGCGGCTGGATTACAGGTGAAGAATATTTTGATGAAGATAATGATCTCCTATGAGCAGTCTCCATCATAAGGTTTTTGGGTGGAGATAGTAATTGCGTTGTTGGATAAGATAATGTTGCAGGTGGAATTGTTCTGAAAGTTCGGGGGGAAAGAACAGGGATTCCCAGTGAAGGAGGTTGAGGTGCACGGGGGATCTCTGTTTGGAATCGGGATCTTCTATGGGTAGACTGCCGAGGTGGAACATAAAGGACCATTGGATCCGGGGAATGAGGGGGAGAGTGAGGTGTAAACGTGTGATTAGTTGTTTTTGTGAGCACGTTGGAGAACCATTTATGAACTGCCGCTGCAGGGGATTGTTCTAGGGAAGGACTTGTTGATGTGCCTATTGAAGCTGATTTGTTCCCTGTATGATTTGATTTGTTTAGGATTTCTCCACCTAATCCCTCCACCGGCCTGTACCTATTGGGATTAAAATTTAAACCACATAGAACGAATTTTGTAAATTGATTTAAATTTTAAAACAACAAATAACAATAGTTGTATTCTCTGTAGACATACAAACAATAGTCATATATATGTGCGTGTGCTCGCGCGCGCACATAAAAACAATAGTCATATATTTTATAATGCATTTCTTCTATGGCATTAGTCATGTAAAGCTGCACAATAGATAGCTAAACCACATTCCCATGGTTGCTTACCTTCTGGCAGACCTAGAAAGAGGGTCCCTTCGATCAAGTGATGACGCGGAGAGCCTTGCTTGTGTGGAGGCAAACCTAGGCGATCCAACAAGTCTAGAGGGGGATTCACAGCGAGATGGTGATGAGGCCACCATGCGCTTTGCCTCTTCTAACCACTCCTGTGTCAACCTACTGGTATTGCTTCGAGTGCTATCATCAAAATCTACTTCCTCATCCATCAAACGACCTCCTCCACCAGTCAAATTATAAGCTTTCTTGTCCCTGTCCATGGTCCCAAAGAACATATCGTTCATCAAATCAGTAAGGTCTGGCACATTTTCAGGTTTATGTCGATTCTCTACCATCTTTTTGTGCAGGGTAACGGATCCTTTGCTTTCTCTTGATGGGTCTATGCTGAATACCCTTTCCATATATAGCTTATAGAGAGGGAATTAAGAGTTCATTTGGCCGACATTGGATTAAGGAACATACAAATCATATGCATGATATGGTTTATTGATACGCATTAATAATATCAATCAGATTACAATGTGCCAATGAAAGAATACTGGCCGGCTTTCAACGGTGTCTTCTTCTCTGTGTTCTCTCTCTCTACACACACATTTGTACATCAATTTTTACATGTATATATTCAGTGAGCATTGGGATTTGCAAGTGCTCCATTTATATTTTAAATATAATCATTTTTTTTTTGATAGTTGCAAACGAAGAACATCGTTTTTCTTGTAAAGAAATGGAAAAAAAAGTGAATTAGTTCGTCAATTAGTTTTGCATAATATATAATTATTTTTAAATTATTATTATAAAATAAAATAGTTTCAAATAAATATTATTAACAACAACAATGATAATTGTAGTAATATTAATGGAAAAATAACAAATATCCCCAATGATTTTATTAAATCATAATTACTCTTTATTTTATGTTTTATGACAAAACTCTCTTTGATATTTGAATGTTATGACTTGCCAAATTAATTTTCTTAATTTTTTTTTTTTATCTTTTTTGCACTATAATAACTGTTAATCCCTTAACTTTTATAAAAGTATGAAAATTGAAAAAAGGTTAAATATAATTTATACATTTTTTGTTTTCTTCAAATTATAAATTTTATAATTAAATTTTATGTATTTTATATATTTTTTTAATTGTCATTTTACGAATTTTATATTATTTTTTCAGTATTTATATTTTTATAAAGGTTAAAGATATAATAATCATTACACTGAAGAAAAAGACAAAAAATTAAGAAAATTAATTTCAAAGAGAGTATTTGCCATAACTTTTAAAATTCAAAGGAATTTTACTACGAAACATATAAAAGAAAGTAATTGTAATTTAATAAAATCATAGGACAATATTTGTCATTCTTCTAAATATTCATAATAGGAGTAGTAGTAATAATAATACAAAAATACTAATAACAATAAATTAAAAATAATTTTGTAATCATTAAATTTTTTAATTATCATAAATATTAATATTACTTTAAAAATAGTGTCATGATTATATAAATAATGTTAAAAATTAAATTGGTTTTCTAATACTAACAATTTAAAAATATTATTTTAAAATTTTTCTCTGAATATCCCCGAATCTAGTGTTTGACTTCTAAATTTTCATAAATATTTTGTATTTTCATTTGAATCATAGCAAATTAATGATTTGATTTTGCTTATTTTTAATTTAAAAAAAATAATGATCAAGGAGTATCAAGAAATTTTTAAAAATATTGAAACATTCGTATAAAAATTAGGAGTGACAATTCGAATAATCGTATTATATTCGTGTCGTGTCAATAAACTTACAGTATTTTTTGAGTTAACCTGAATTCGATTCATCTAATAATTATGTCATGAATCCTCAATTTGAATATAATTTATTTATTAATTATGTCATTTATTTATTATTCGTGTCATAATCATATCATCTATTTATTCAACAAGTGATACATATGATACAATTGGCCATTTAATTCATTTAATTAATTAATATAAAATTTAATATATTTAATTTACTATTTATTTAAATATAAATTTTTTATCAAAATATTAATAAATAAAATTATCATATTAAATAATTCTTTATTTAAACATGACTATTTATTTAAATATAATTATTTATTTAAGTAATTGTATTTTAATTGTGCTATAAACGAATTCAAAAGACTAAATATGAATTCGATACGATTATTAATCGTATGATATGAATATGACCTAATTATTATTTTTGTTAAAATTTTTAAATACAAATTCATGTAATTGTATTGAATTTGTATCGAATAATCATGCCATAACTCGAATTGCCACCTTTAATAAAAACTTGAATAAAAAAGAAATTAACTCTAAAATATTTTAAGAGGATTTTTGTCTTTGTTTTTTATCAATCTATCAAATTCAGTGGGATGTCGAAGTATATGACTATGTTAACTCTAAATATTTTAATTTTAATTTTTTTATTTATTAAAATAATTTAATATTGTTATTTTCATATAATTATTATCAAGAAGAATGTTAGCATCAGTTGGCCTAAAAAAGCAATTGACTCGCTCTCTATTTCTAGTATAAACACTCGTACTACCTTTTTTTTTTTTTTTAAATTGATTTTAATATTTTAGTCGTAATAAATTTTTACAAAATATTTTAGCTTTAATATCATTATTTAATTTCAAAAATTACTTTATTTTTAACTAAATTACAGTCATGCCCTGCCGTCTCTTATAAAATATTAAAATGACAAACTTGACTTCCAAATTTGAAAGTAAGTTTTTAATCCTTCATCAGCTTCTAATTCGTATTTTTATAGAAGGAAAAGACTTTCTCTTGTGATTTATTTTACCTTAAGTTTTTGCAATAATACTTTTATGAGTTATTTTTTTCTTCAATTGAATTATATATGTCTCATTTATTTATTTATTTATTTTTATAATAACACAAATTTGAGTGAATTAATTTCAAATTAAAATAAATATTTTTCAAATTCAATGCTTAAATCAGTACACTTTGGTAATATAATTTTTTTAAGCTAATACAATATATTAAAGTAAAAATAAATTATTTAATCAAACAAAATTATGATATAAACCATCACTTTTCAAAGTAAAATTTCTATACGAACCCTACACCATCACGTATACATGAAATTATTCTGTATAATATGTCCAATTTTAGGGTTAATTTTGACACTTCAATATTTTATAAAGGATGGTATGACTATAATTTAGCTAAAAGCTTATTTATTTTATTATTAACTTATTTAATTTAAAAATATTTTTTTGAAATTCATATAAACATTAATAATTTAATTTATTAATTTTTTTAAAAAAAAATACGGATATATAATATAAATATTTTTTCACATTCCCTTCACACATTGTTTTCAACAAATACCCCCAACTTTTATTTGATAAGCTAATTTACTAAATATCTTTCGTTTCATAGTTCGTGATTTCATCTCATAATGGTTGAATCTTAAAAGTCACAATATCTTAATATTAATATACTTTAAATTCTACAACTAATAAAAATTGTAAAAGGGAGTGTAAAATTAAAGAATTTAAGATTTCTATAATCAATCGACTCATTACTCCCCTAGTATGAAGTGATTTGACCGTATGGCTCCTCCCTCGTTGTTCTTTTTCCATCCATATTCTTTGTCCTTAAAAATAATACACACTTTTTTTTACACTTGTATCATCTGATTTGCGAGTTGTAATACTAATGTCCATTTCTAATTACAACCATTGTTTATAAATTATAATGGAAATGGTCCTAAAGGCAAATACCACATTGTTTTGATATTGCAACGAACTATTGAAATTTGTGACTCAATTTAAAAGCACCAAAATTAATAATTTAGGACTAATTAGTTAGTGTCAACTGATTGGTACTAACTAAATTGAACACAAGTATATCACATTTGAAAGCCTGCATCTTTACATACTACAATGTCTCGCTTTTTGATGCTCCAATTGTTTTCGTTGTAGCCGTAAGACATATACAGATGAGGCAAACACATTTGACTATGCCTAAAATATATTACTCAGGACTCACACAGGTACCATTATTAAGTCTGACCCGTTCAATAAACATTACTCTATCGTGCTATTTTTTTTTAATATTATCTGCTGTTCTTATGGGGGGAAATAAAATTACGGCACTCACCATGACATATTTATTGTTTTTGTATACGACTTCTCTGGCGTACGGACTAAAAAAATGAAGGAATCATTAATTAGCATGTGATGGCAACCTCACCTATCGCCTCTTGATAAACCCTTAAATTAACATCGACTTCCATGCCTCTCGTTGGCCTTTCCCTCAGTGTACGGCTCAATTCCTATTCTCCTGGTCGTTTGCTCTTTCTTTATTATTAGCGGACAAAAACAAAAGTAAGAATTCAAAAGAATAATCAAATATTAATTAATAAAAAATAATAATAGATTGGAACGGAAAAGTTGATGCACCGCATACAATCGAGTGGATTGTGTGTAACTCAGAAGTTCCCATCTATTAGGTAGACAAAGTCAATCATATTAGGATCATACTGAATTCCAAACACATTTACAAGTACACGTTCTGCGCTTACCTCTTTCACTCGATGAAGGGACGTTCTTTCATTAATATTAAAAACCTGTGGACTATATATTTTTTTTTTATCTCCTTTGCTAATTAATTAATCTCTCTCTCTCTCTCTCTAAATTCATAGAATTGTGCTGCCATTCGGCCATTTGACTTATGATGCCAACATCAGCAGAAACGCCTATCAAGTTAGACATTTTGTGTTCCTCTGCTTGGCTCTTCTATGGGTATATAAAAGGCACAAGGAGAAGTGGATCCTCAACGATATGTGCTTTCGGTATCAATTAATTAGGTTCTCAATTTTCTAAGCTTCTGGTGATTTGCTCAAAACAAAGGATTTATGGCAGCCCGTAGTTTTCTCGTAGCTTCGTTTCTTCTTTCTCTTCTGATACAACAATGCTATGGAGTTATTCTGTTTTCTTCTCTGAAAAAAACTCTCCAAGTCACCACCACCACGAAAAAGGGACAAGGTAAGATCACTTCCAAAATAATGTTCATGATGCCCTTCATTTAATCTTTTCATTTAATTAATCTAAGATTAAATAGAAATTTCTTCAACTGTTTTTTCTAAAATTTATCAGGTTTTATATATTTCTTAATCGTTTATCCGAAACTATTATGCAGCTCTGAAAACTGGGGAAGACAAAGTCGCCGTAACATGGGTTGTAAACCAGAGCCTCCCCGCAGGAACTGATTCTGCCTACAAGACCATTAAGGTGATGTTATGCTACGCTCCCATCAGCCAAAAGGATCGCGCGTGGAGGAAAACCGAGGATCATCTCAACAAAGACAAGACTTGTCAGTTCAAGATCGTTGAAAAACCGTATAACCGAAGCCTACAAACCTTGGATTGGATCATCGAGCGCGATGTTCCCACTGGCACTTACTTTGTACGCGCCTATGCTTTGAATGCGGAACATCATGAGGTGTCTTATGGTCAGAGCACCAATGACGAGAAGACAACCAACCTTTTTGATGTTGAGGCAATCAGCGGACGACATATCACACTGGATATTGTATCGGTTTGTTTCAGTGCTTTCTCGGTCGTATCCTTGTTTGGATTCTTCTTCGCCGAGAAGAGAAAGGCAAGGAGGTCACAACAAAAGTGAAGAGAGAGAGAGACAGTCCTAACAGTGGCTTGCATGTTTTGAGTATTGTTATTCTATGTACTATGTTTGCTTGATCTTATATTCTGTACGTTTAATAGGCCTACTACCTGATGAATTGACGACGATTGAGATGCGATGGTAGTATCTAGTAACGTAGACTTGTATGGAAGGGGGAAAGGAGCTGTGCTAGGGACGGGGAAACGTTGGGTTTAATTCTATTCTATTATCTGTGTTTGTTACTTAAGAAGGTAAACGAAAATATTTGCTGCTTTAAGGAATATATAAATGTTTGGTCAACTTTGTCAGATGTTAGAAACGTGTAGATGACGATACAAGGTTACTAAAAAAATTCTGCATAAAAATAGGTTCGTTAATGCAGATTAATTTAAGAAACATCTAAGCAGGATTAGCTGTAACTGATGCACTGACCTGAAAATTTATAGGAGCGCACAAGGCTCTGACTTTTCCTGATGTGTTACTCCCTGCAAGTTGCATTTCAAATATGATAAAAAAAAAGGCTATCAGCTCAGCAAATCCACATGTTCATTCACCAAAGGATGCATCCACACGAAATTTTTTTATTCAAAGAAGAAGATTGATTTGTGAAAACTGAATACATGTATACACTGAACCGAAGAACATCTTCTCCATCACATCACGCAGACATTTGAACATTTGGGGATATTTTTTATTGGATAGACGGATGCAGCTAGACAGTGTTAATGCAGACTCATTAGCCAAACAAGCTTTCATTTCTCTAAAATTGTTTTTTTCATAGAAAGTGAAAGAAAAGAGCATGCTGCTACGTACTACAAGCATAGTTTTGGTCAAATATGTAAATACTATTGCAACCGGATTTAGAGATGACTAAGGCGAAGATCGTTGCTCTAAAAGTTTTGAAATGTAAACACCACCTTTGACTACATTCCAATGGGAAGAGGAGAGACCAAATGGCATGTGGCACAATGGCCTTTCAATTTTTCTGCCGAGGAGGAGAGATGTGGAGGCCTGAGGATGACGTAATCTGGACATATTTAAACTTGAGTCCTCAACAGTAAAATATAATAAACTAACGAATAACATAATTTAGGAATTTGTATATCGGATGGTCATGATAAACCATTGAAATGGTTCATCATCTTGTCTGAAGCATTCAATTCAAAAGATTTGTTCTCTGTTTTTTCTGGGATGATGGAAAGAAGTTTAGCACTATAAACAAGAATCAACAACTACCAATTGGCTCGGTGGAATTTTTATTTTCATTTATTATATGGAAAGCTCTCTGGTGATAAACAACGAAAATCAATTGGTAGTAGTCGCTAAAACATGTCACTAAAGAAATTAATCAAGTGTCATAAATAAGCTTAAGTTGCCTTTTACAGATAATAGCAAATGGGATAATTTTATTAATTCAGATAACAAATGTAATTTACATTTTTAACTCACGGAGGTCACACGTGAAGACCAAACAACAGGCATAAATGATTAATATTCCAAGCAAAGAAGCACCGGCAAAGAGAGAATAATCACACAAAACAGATATAGAAGCAAAAGACATTTCAGTTCAGTGGATACAAATGCAGGATAGCCATAATAGTCTAATCACATTTCAATTGGACCAGCAGCATATTCTTACTCTTTTGTAGGAAGAAAGATTTTGCAAAATGAGACCAGTTTAAAAGCAACCACTTTGTTATTTATTAAGTTCTTGAAAGCCTCGAGCACTTTTCTTTTGATGGTTCTGGTTAAGATTAATGTATACTCTATGCTGCTTTATCAAAGAATCTGCTGCAGAATTCTTGCCATTGATTTTCTGTGAAGTCCACTTAGGGATTAAAATACATATCTGTGCTCTGCATTCGACCACTGCCAACAAGTGATAACCTATTGTCATAAACATCAATGTATCCAAATGCATCTGTGCCAGGAGGGCACTCCAATGCAGCTTCAAATACTCTATGGTGTATCCCATAAGCATCAATTGAATGTCCTCCTTGGTGATCATGACCTGCTAGGCAAACTTTCACGCAATTGTAACGGTGTATCACATCCAAAACTTCATTGTAATTCCACAGGATTGCTTCTTGGGATGTTGCACCAGGACCTAAAGGCAGATGGCAACAAACAACTACTTTCTGTTTCAACTTTGTTGCATCCTGAAGTACACCATCTAGCCATTCCATCTGTTCTTTCCCAACAGCTCCATTAAACATAAGGAACCTCCTTTCTAGCCCTACAAGTCCTGCTGGACTGTTCTTCTCCATATTTGGGTTTTTCTCCCTAAGAAATTTCAGAGCCTCCAAGGTATGCGGATGATCTTGTGGCCAACCAATTGCACTGATATCATAGCCATCAAGAACAACAAATCTATATTCAGGAGTTGGAGAAAAATCATAGTAAGCACGCCCATCAGTAGTAAGAATGTTCAGTAATGAAAGTAGCTTGTCACGGGGAAGATTGTAAAGGCAGTGATTACCAATCATGTGGTAAACAGGGCCATTAAATTTCTCAATTTCATTCACAACTTTCTTCACAATGTTAAGAGATTGATCCTTGGGACAATACCCATCAACAATATCCCCAAAATTGATCGCAAATTTAAGCTTCCGGTGGTTGTTCCAATTTTGAACTGCCCTTTGCAATACAAGAAGGCTATGACGATAATACCTGGGAACACCATTGAATGAGCAACCATCAGGAATATCAGCATACTGGATATCAGATATAACCCCAAAGGAGAAAAGAGGTTGCTTTCCTTGTGGACTTGCTGCTACACTTGCAGAGCCCATAATACAACTATCACTTTCTCCTGCCAAAACAACATGAAGAAATAGTTATACGCCAGATTTTCTGTAATATAACTGTCAGAGGATATCTTTGTTGAAGTTGTGATATAGTCATCACATGTGTTGAGGATGCAGCAATAATTACCAAACATACAACCAACCTAGAAATTCTTATCTTAGTAGTTATTGCTTTATATCAGCATAATCATCAATATCTCTAATCTCCACATGGCCACAGTTTATGAAGATAATTTCATTCCTATAAAAGTTTATCAATACAAAAGCAAAAGCAACATAAACAGGATAACCACAACAAAAGCTTCAGCAAACTGCATCCATTATGCTTTTGGTTGCTGCCATGGCAACTCAAAGCAGCTCATTGGACATTATCCCAAATGCATCACAAAATCTACCATGTCCTCAGGCAAGTGTTTCTGTATAGCCACAAAATCCCACCATAAATTAAAAACAAGTCCTTTCTTTTCTATAACTTTTTAATTCTTTTTTGTTATCATCCTGTCATTTCAAGTTACCAAATATTCTTATCAAAATCAGGTCCAATACTGATATTTTATATAATCATCAACCAAATAATCTATTTTCGGGCGGCTTAAACGTTTTTATTTGAGATAAAAGAAGAATTATATCCAGTAGACAGTGCATATTGATATATACATGTGGATGAATGTCCCTACGCTCCTTATCTATCCAGTGAGAAAAGAGATTAAAGCAAAACTACAAGTTTGGGGGTGCTAGTTGGATCAATTTGTAAATCCTTTGCAATGATGAAGGAATTCTAGGGTTCAAACTGAGCTCACATAGGGTAATATAGAGATTTGGGTTATTTTCTGTAGTGTTTGGTCCAAAGCCATCAGAAAGCTAATGAATGCTTCTCTCATTATCTTCATGTTCAGAAAACAGTGCAAAGCAAGATTATTCAATAAGTTCCTACATTAGCTGACAGAAACAAGTATGGTAGGCGCGCTGCAAATGGAACACAGATTTAACTGAGGTTAATTTGTTCAGTAGGGCCAATTACATTGACTCTTTGTTTCTATTATCAATATATCATATTGGGTGCAAACAATTAATGGACATAGCAGACATTGCATACCGTGCATTACCAGCTATAGGATTATTCTCATAAAAAAAAAAAAGAAAAAAAGGCATGCAAAAGAGAAGAAATAAAGGCAATAAAATAGAAACTATGCTACAATTTCAAGCACTGTTAGCTATGAACTACTGATCAAAACTCCAAAATTAAATTCTTTCCATATAATACATAGCAAAACGGAATTACATTCCTCTCAGAAGATAAAATTTATAAACCGAACGATCGAGTTAATTAGTAGAATTATGAATCGAACGATGCAGGAACTGAGAAAAGAGGAGTAATCAGAGAATCAACAGAATAAACTAAAAAGGGAATAAGAAATGAAACAGAGAGAGGGAGATGTACGAACGTACGATTATCTATAGCACCTCCCGTCTTCTCGCTTTGTGGAGACACGGGAACGCAATAATTTCCCACTTGAGCGGAGCAATTACGGGATAAAATGGGAAAATGACGGAATGCGACGACGACGTTTCTGTGATGCTTTTTGTTGATGCCAAAAGTCAAGGTAGTTTGGTTACTGTAAGCAAGTATAGAAGTAACTGACATTACGACTGACACGTGGGTGTTGTCTGGTTCTGCGAGGAGACCAAGCGAGAAGTGACGTTGTTGGAGTTTGTTCATCTGAGCAGCGAATAGGAGGAAGACAACTCAATAATACACACGTATATTCTCGAGGCCAAAAAAATAAAAAAATGGGAAGCTGAAAAGGCTACGTTTGAACGCTACAGCTGAGGTTCTTCACCATTGAAGAACGAAACTACCAATTTGGTTTCCTTGTACCGTCAAATGAAAAATATTCTGGTATCATTTGTGTGAAATATAATGATACGAAACGAAGTGATATAAAACAAAAGAATTCATTTACAAATCAAATACACGCTTCTTGTCTTGCTGGGAGCATTCATATTATAGGTAGACATTTGTAAATGAAGAAATTCGACCCAATACAAATTCTCATCATGGATTTTGAGACGACAACAATAAAAATTCGACCCAAAATTTCTGCGAAACACCAAATATCAGAGAAATTAAACGTAGACATTCTGTTCTGAAAACATTCGTTGCTAAAATAGGTAGTTGGAATGAGTAGGAAAAGAATTATCCTGTGTAAAATTTCTTGAAGAAAAACGAACAAGTCAGTAAACTATCAACTATATACAGTTTCGATGTGCTCTATGAAGTAAAAAGAAATTCCACTTTCATTCCATTTCTTATATGCCTAACACACAACTACAGTTCTAAAAATCAAATTAAGCACCACAACATTTAGGGGAGCGAATCAAGTCTGTAAAACTAAAAATTTGACAGCAAAATTCTGCAACGACACTATGCTTCATTCGGAGAATTCCTCCTGATATAAATCTATGCTGATATCCTGGTATGAAAATAAGTTAACGCCTGCCAATTTTATAAAGGATCAAATGAGATCAACTCCAGACCCCGATCTCCCATTGTCACATGGACGATGGATCTGATAGACAAGCTTCTCTGGCAATTCTTTCTTAGCCTGCAAAAGAGAATAAAGTCAAGTTCGATCCATGACTGCAAATGATCACCGTGATATAAAGATATAATAAGGGCAGTGACACCATCAAAAAATGTTAACCTGGAAGTATCTCATGTGCAATATCGGCTCACACCCAACATCAGCTATTGATTTTCCTTGAGGGGTCTGCAATTTGAATCGCTCTGCTTCATATGCCTCGAGGACATCTTTTCCTTCGGGCAGGAGGTGGCAGACTTTTAATAGTGATGTAAGAGAATTCATCTATCAGGTCATAGTAAATACATCAGAAGCCTACTTCAAGCATCATGTGGAAGAAAACATATCAATAATGCAGAAATTCAAGGACATTTCCCCCCACAATCCGCCACCTCACAATCCAAGAGACGTTAAAATCAATAATGCAGTTAGCAAATGGTCAAATTTCAGGTTCAGTCCAAGTGGGTAGCATAAACGATAAAATTTGTACAGAATCTGACAAATGCAAGGACATGCTCACCTTCATGTATGGGCAGGATGCACAGCCACCATGTATTGAACACCCCTCCCCACTAGAAACTCCAGGTATAACAGGTAGTATGAAGTCACCCAACTTAACTGATGTTATACTTGAGGATGAACTTGTTGATGTTCTTGTCATCGAGTCTGATGAAACTGGAAAGATAATTTCAACATTAATTTTTGTTTTCCCAGAAGACTTTGCTGAAGCTAACAAATTGCGAACTGCAGCAACAATTGAAGTTACCATCCCTGACTCTGTTCCCAACACAAACTGGAGATGATCATCAACATCTCTATCCAATGCCTCTTGAACCCTCTGTTTTATGAAATCTAATATATTTTGAGTGGAACCCACTACCCCCATTCCTCTTTTCTTTGCTTCCATAGCCAAAGAGAACATTTCTCCAGGAACTTCGAGATGTGCAGTTAAAAATGCATCACAGTACATTTCATTGATTTTCTCCACAACTTCACGCCCAAAAAGGTGATGTACAATACATGTTCCATCCTGACGAAAAAACTTCACCATCAGCAAATAGAAGAAGACGGCAGTGACAAAGCCTGAGTATGTGAATGCATAAGGAGATAATAGAAAGCAATGGCTTGCTTGTTATCGTGACAATGTGCAGAGAAAAATCCAATAAAACATGTTGCACTTAGCATAGATATAAGGTTATAACCTATAAAAGCTGTATTTGGATGGCAGGAGAAACGAATAAACCAAAGTAAATATTCTACAAATATTTTGATTCTACCTACATAGAAGTGCCAAAACCAAGAGATATCTAAGCGTTTTTGAGATCCAAAGCCATAAGCATCGAAGATTCCAATTGCATACAGAAGCACCAATTATGGGTAATTGGTCTAGAGTATTCTGATGAAAAAAGATCAGGAAAGACCATGATGAACCAAGCCCAACCAGCTGAAAGCACATTTTCTCACTGGGAAGAAAACTCCTATAGAAATATTTGGATCTGATATAGCTGACATTTGGAGGCAATTTTCTTTTTGTATCAACATATTTGCTCTCTAACGAGCTCTATCTCATAATGAGGAAACATAAAATCATCACAACTCAATAATCAGTAACCAACAAACACAAAACGAAGCTTTCGCGTTTGCATTAGACTAATAAAACCATCAACAAGCTTACATTCAAAGTACATGTGGCATAACATATGCCATTCAAACAAACTCCCTGTATCTAAGTTCTCTGAGGACCAAAAAGAGAACTTTTACCTGATAATAGTGTAAGCGAGGAAGCAATGACCTAATTGAGTCTCCATTATGTGCTGGATGGATTTCAGAAATCTCTTCATCACTCATCATAGTCATCTTCCGGAATAACTTCGCAATATTCGCACCCATATAGGAATCGGGCCCATACCATATGTTTAGATCAGGAATCTGAGCAAAAGCCTGAAGGGGAAAAAGAAAGTTGTGTTGAAAAAAGCATGTTCCTGGATACAGTTCAACATTAAACATTACTTGAAACATAATAAAAAGTGCAGACATAAATGAAGAGTTCAGTACTACCAACCTGCAAAATAGTTTGCACAACATTTGAAGACGTACAGGTAATTGTAGGTACAAGTTCATGGGCATATGCTTTTGTCTCAAGAGAAGTATTTATGTAGATAACATGCAAAGAAGGAGAGCAGCTGGAAGCAGCCTCAAGATAATTCATATAAGCAGGACTTAAGGCAGCATCTGCCAAAGAACAACCGATGCGTTCATCTGACATCCTATAGACACCAACCTGCATAGAAATACCAACAAGAAACAAAAATCATGAATTACTCAAGTAGCACGTGGCAACATCATCCAAACAAAAGTTAACTATAGTAAAGAAAGCACACATACATCTCGAAAGCCAGCCTGATCAAGAACTGCACGCACATTTTCCGACATAAAATCTACACCTAAAACAGTTATGAATTGGCATCCAGCTTTAGCCATTTTGACAGCTGTATCAGCCATGACCAAAGAATCAGACATATGGATAAGGGGCCAATACTTCTGTGCGGCAGTTAAGACACCTTGAACTTCAGGGTCCATGTAAAAATGTGCAACAATGCCTATTTTCTTCTCCTTCAGCACACTGACAAGTTCTTCAACCTTTGACTCATCTGGGAGCAAATATCTAGCCTGCAATCAAGCAATCGTGAAACTTAGGATTTCAATACTGCCAAGATATTGATAGCCGGAATTAATGTATTTGAAAATAACCTCTTGAGCAATTGAGAATCTAATCTTGCCACCTGAGAAGAAGACAGCATCATAAAATAAACCCGGATGTTCCATGATAATTTAGTGTAGTGTTATGCAGATCAAGTATGCATGCACACACTAGCTAGAACAGCTATGTCAGAGACAGCAATGGTACTTGTTTTGCCAGAACTGCTGTTAACAGGTATGTCTCATAGTTGGAGAATTCATACATCAGTACATCAGGGATTAGAGGCATACTGTCATTGATGTTGAAGAAAATTGAACAACAGGAAACTGATCTATATTAAAGAATACCCACTCCAATATAAATGTTCAAAAAACAGTGGAAGAGGAAGATGAAAGCAGCACTCCTAAAAGTAATGCATGAGTTTTCATATTTAATTGGAATTATCAGTGTGAATCCAATGCATTAAGAGGAGAGCAAAAAAAAATTAAAAACCATTGATGCCAGCTCAACACGAAATAAAGGAGTTAAAATCGCATGCACCAAACGAAAATTAAAAAATAATTCCTGAAACCCAAAGAAGAAAAAATAGAGGAATGGAGAAAATACCCTGCAGCTTGAGAACCAGACTCTTGTCCTTAAGGGAGAGCAATGAGCTAAGCAGTTGACAAGCAATGCTAAAAAATAAACTAATTGGAGTAAAGAGGCAAATACCCCTGTCCCATCAGCATTATGTCTATAACAACAGATTTAGATCATTACAACAACAATTAATTGAAGTTCAACTTCCTTATTACAATATATATGGGAATGTATGAAGTGCAATCTCTACCAAAGATGCAATTAACACATCAACAAGGTTTCGAATGGGCTTGGACGTGTACAAGACTACTATACTAATCAAAATCAAGTATTACAAAATTGAAGCCAGCTAAGCTAACACTATTCAACTAAATCATATTATTCTCTTTCCTAAACCCCATCCATATCTCCTGGATTCTCACCGACTTTAACTTTTAACACAGTTTTCATTATTAGCCTGTCCATTCCGTTGATTCCACTACACGCTACCTTGTCTGATCACCAAAGTAACATCAAACCCATCAAAATTGTTTTCGTCCATGATCAACACAAATCAGACTCCTATATAACACAGTTACAATAAAAAAAAAAGGCACAATTTCCAATCAGTTGAAACTACCAAAACACAGAAACATAATACTAACCTGAGCTTCGGCATAGCTGCCTTTAGCCTGAACCCCATCCTTAGTCACAACCAAAGGAGGAAACGGCTCAGACAGTTTCTTCCCTTTTCTTTCAGCCAGGAAAAACTTAGTCCACTTCTGCATACGAATCAGAACATTATGCCACGTGTTCACTCTGGACCTCTCCACACCAACCAATCCCACACTCAAAGCGGCCAAATCGTCCGTTTTCACTCAACATCTCCTCCGGCGCCCCCCCATCAAATATAGGAACCAAACAATAACAAAACCTCCTAGTCACCATCAGCTCTAAACCTCATCTTGCTATCTTCATCTAACGTAGCCTCTAGCCAGACTCAGGCCGTACAGCCCATGACTCGATTCGAGTCGAACCGGGACCAGTCCAGAAAAAGAGGCAGAAGGGTTGAGTAGTGAAGGAGACGCTTGATGCGGTCAACCGGCTCGGACAAAGATTGAAATTCGTTGATTATATGACGAAGCTTACACTGCAGAAGATCAGCAGTTTTCGCAGCAGAGTAAGTGACAGCCGAGCAAGAGAAAGTCGAAAGACTGTGATTTTGAGAAATAGGTTCCGGAGATTGTATGCATTTGATTGATTTATGGAACGCTAAAGGCTTGTGTTTGCGGGTTTTACTTCTACATAGGTTCAAAAAGTTTTTTCCGGAGTTGAAAGTAGGGATTTTATAGACGAAAAAAAGAGAACTTACTGACGAGGCAGAAGAAACTGACTTCAAGGTGGTAGTTGCGGAGGAGTCCATTTCAGAGAGAGAGAGAGAGAGAGAGATCGTGGAAGCGTAATAAGGAGAAGATAAGAGAGAGAGAGACCGTTGAAGCGTAATCAAGAGGAGATAAAAGCGCGGTCTTGAATATAGGCGGTAATTAGGGTCATACACTGTTATTTTACAAATTAAAATTTTTGGCGCGTGATTTTATTCGTATCATATAATTAATAATTATATTAAATTTAAATTTAATTTTTTAAATTTATTTATAATATAATTAAAATACGATTAATTAAATAAATAATAATATTTACATAAAAAATTATTTAATATAATAATTTTATTTATTAATATTTTAATATTTAATTTATATTTAAATAAATAATTAAAT
>JAWDEX010000016.1:5335540-5360554 GCA_035221805.1 Trichilia hirta
GAAACTTTAGGTCTAACATAGTTAGAACTTCAAGTCCATATATATAATTTCTTATATATTTAAAACTTTAAGTTTTAATTTACTAATTACTATACAAAATTTTAGTTCTGATTATATCAAAATTTCATGTTTAATATATTTAAAACTTCAAGTCTAAAGTTTATTCTCTAATTTATTTTTAAAACTTTAAGTCCTAATTAATTATATCAAAATTTCAGCTTTGATATATAATAAAAAATAACAAAAATAAAATACAATACTATTAAAATTTAAATATACACATAAATATTATGAATTCAATGTCATACAGAACTCTAGGTTCTAATAATAATTATTTAAAATTTTAAGTTTGATTAAAAAAAATTTATGAGATTAATTTCAAAACTTTAGGTTCTAAATACTTTTTTTTATTAATTTTTATTAATAAAATAATATCAACAAATAATATATACTATTCTTACTTTTTGCTGTGAGAGATCCATGTTAATAACAATCATAAAGTATACTTATAAGGATAATTGTACAATCACAATTATATAATAAATATAACATATAATAATATGAAAATATTAAACTAAAAATATAAATATTTTACGTGCTAAGATCGTGCTGATAAATTAAATTCACTAAGATAAATACATAATTAGAGATAAAATTATCCTTTTTATTCTCTTGTTATCAACCTTACGAAAACAAATATATAAATCATTTATTTATAAATTTATAAAAAATATTTTAAAAAAAAAAGTTTTTACAAAATTTTCTAAGATAAATTTTACAAAATCTTATAAGAGAAGTTATTGGTTAAATAAAATAATAAAAATTATATTTAGAATAAGTTCAATTTATTTTGGAATTAATGCCTATATATTAATATCATTAAATTAGGGTTTACTACAATTGTACAGGTCATTTACATTGGTAGATGTACTACACGGAAAGGAAAAGTAATATGATGTGTCACTCTTATCTACACCACAAATCAGTTACAACTTTATCTAATGTATTTTGGGTCGTCACGCTCTATTCTTCCTTGAATTGATCATGAGCAGACACTAAGTTAGGTTTATCTTATCTCCTAATCAGGAGTCCTAACATATAATTTCTGTCTTCAATTAGCCCTGAGTCAGGTCAATATGATCCTCTGGTTAGGACCTTGAGCACATATTTTCTTTAATGACCTTGAGCTCCTGATCAGGGTCTCTTGGTCGGGAATGACCTTGAGCTTCTGGTCCGGATCCTGAGTTTTAGTCAGAACCTTGAAGTTTTCGATCAGGGTCTCTTAGTCAGGAAACAACCCTGGGCTCGTGGTCAGGATCCTAAGCATGTGGTTTCTTCAACGCAGTATAAAAGATTAGCAGCCAAATACTCTGCTGTAGCTAATCCAAACGAGATTCCAAGGCAACCCCTTCTTCCAACACTAAACAGAATGAACTGAAATTCTTGTCCTTTCTCATCAACGGAGTCATCCATAAACCTCTTCTTCCACACCTTAGGATCCATTTAAATGCCCATGCATTGAAGTACGCAGTTGTTTTAGAAGGCATAACATGGCCTCTCAGATTTACCCTTGTTGAGGTCTCTCGAGGAACCAAAAGAGGAACTGGTGCATGTAATCTCAGAGTTTCTTCAATGACAAATTTTAAGTAGCCAGTTCGATTGATATCATTCATATTTAGGTTTAATTTCTTTGTCAAGACATTTCTAACCTGTTCTGGGGCTTTCTTCATCGAATTTATGTTTTTTACAAGTTCGGCCATCGCCCTTTCGACGGTTGTTGAAGTTGCATCCGTTCCTCCCACGAGCATGTCCTAAAATTGTCAAATATGAGAAATTAATTAGCCGTGTATGCATGCGTGTAAGAGATGCAAGACAGTGACGGAAGTACTGTGAGAATTACCTTAGGGTTGCCTTGAGTGAGCTCTGTGCCAAGCATGCAATATTCCTTTCGAAATCGATGGTGTATGCACCATGTCTACTCTATCATCACTCCTTGATATTCTGAGCTCTTCAATCACCTAATCAAGAAAGACATCAAAAGCTCTGTTGGTTGCATTCAAATGAACAATGTGTTCTATAACAACATCCATCCACCCGAACGAAGGAAACATGTCTCTAAAAGTAAAGGATGCAAATTGCACCATCAACCTTCTGGATAACTCCCGGAAATTGCTCTTTCCGGTTTCTTCTTCAGCAATCCTTCTAAGAACTCAGCGGGATATTATATTGTCGGAAGCAGCTAGTAACATCTCCGTTAAATTAACATGATCTCCATTGAAACATGATGAACGAATTTTATGAATCAAAGTCACAACTTCTTCTTCTCTCACATACTGAAATGATTTCACATTTTTCATACTCAAAATTCCAAGAACACGAGTCTTCCTAGCTTGTCTCCAGTAGTCACCATAAGGAGAAAAGGCTAGGTCCTTGCTTCCATAAACAAAAACCTTTGCAGCTGTGGTTTTCGGACTGTTCGAGAAAACAATATCGCGATTCTTCATAATTTCTCTTGACATCTCAGCTGGTGAAACGATAAGAGTTGGAAAATAACCTATGCGCCTGAACATTAAAGGACCATACTTGTTGGACAAAGCTTGGAAAGAGCGACGGGGGAGAGTGCCTAATATCTAGTTAAGATTCCCAATTATTGGTGAGGTTGGTGGGGATGGGGGTAACTTGAGTTTACACTGTCTACCGAGATTGAGCCGCAAAAACAGATATGGAAGGAAAAGAAGAAGAGCAAGAAGAAAAAGAGTAGCATGGTGTCGAACTGTGCTGATACTCGAGCTATTTCAAGTTCAAGATTAGATAATTATGAATAAGAGCAACAAGAGAATAACGTGGTGTTCTAATGTGCTGATACTTGAGCTATTTCAAGTTTTACAGTTGGATATTTATTTTTAGCTACTAATTCAGATTCACCGGATGCATAACCACTATGTCTTGTTAGTTAATTACCTCATCAAGCTCAAGTGTCGAGGCCTCCCCGCCACGTGCAGAAACAGGCCAAAATTAATTTGTATTGAATAACATAGTTTTAAAATTAACTACAATACTAATCTTAAATTTCTAAAATTTTTAAATTTATATTATTTAATCTTTGCGTTTCCAAATTTTAGAATTTAATATAATATACAATACAAACTTTAAAATTTTCAATTTATATTATTTTATTTCTTACGCTTTAAATTTTACTTCTAAATTCTGCGGCAACAATATATCAATTTATCAATATAATCAATCCCAATTTGTAACGAAGGATGATAAAAAATAATTTTCTGTTTTGACTCTGTCAACATTCATTTCTAATTAGGCTAACCATCTAGCTATCCATTCTTTCATGTTCTAACAAATAAGTCTTTTTCTACTAGTAATAATAGACTTCTAAACCACAATTAACGTGACCACGACAAACCAGTCATTAAACATGATTAGTAATATAACATGATTAGTAATATAACATGATTAGTAACCATGCACTGATCTAAGACGAATCACTAAACACCACAAATACAACGTAATTGATAACTAAACTTGTAACATAATTAAGCGCTAAAACGGAGCCGACTACCGTGCCACCGAGACATGTAACAATATCTTATAATTTCCGCTGTTGCCAAAATATTTTTTTTTGACACTGTACATTTAGGTCAGTCGCTTGTCACAACAATTTCACGCTAAGAAACCATCTTCATGTACACAGCACCCAAAGCTTTTATCGACTGCATGTGAAACTCCCGACATTTCTCCAATATCCATTTCTCTAGTATCTCTAATATGTACAAAAAGCGTGGCTTCCTCCAATTTGGGATCGGCCCAAACAAGTAAATAGCCCCAGTAAAAAGGATATTCCAAATTCCAGTGAGAGATGATAATTGGCATAAACAATCATGAAGGCAGTTCAGCTCCAATTGTACTACAATTATCACACAAAGTAGAACTGCTGACTACGTAGAACTGCTGACTATCTCCTGAGGTGATCTCGCGTGAAAAAAGGATGCCTGAGGGCCTCACGGGCTGTTAACCTGTGGGTAGGATCATACCTAAGCAGCCCTTGCAACAAATGTATTAGATCTCCAGCTGAATGGTCTACATGCTGCATTATGAGATTCTGAGAAAATAGATGGAGATAGAACTCAATCAGCAAACTTCAAAAGGGTAGAGATAATAATAATCCTTAATTGCACTATAGAATAAAAAATACAAATTAAATTTAAAAAACAAAACAAAACAAAACCTGAAGGCGAGGAAGCTTCATCACAGTTTTAATACTCTCCCTAGAGACCGTACCTTCAGGCCAGTCCAACCGACCCCTTCTAACATACTTCTCTGCATGTCGACTGAGAAAACCCAAGGCAAGAAAAAATTATCAGTCATTAGTTGCAACAAAAAGGCACTAAAGAACCTGAACTAGATTACTGCTCACTCTACTCTCTTAAGCATGTGCTGAGGCAAGGGACCAAGCACCCGCTCCATCATTGCAAGGTGCTCCAAATTCTCGTGAGTTTGAAATAATGCCTCCCCCTGTGAAAAAGTTTATAAAGGGTCAATGAGATATACAACAAATTCCCAATGTCTACAGTAGTAACACATAACAAACAACAAATAAACAAATTTAGAGACATACCGAGCACAACTCCACTAAGATACAACCAACACTCCACATATCACAAGGATAACTCCACCCAAGACCTACAATAAAAGGTGATCATACGTCATCTGATCAATAATAATCAATCATATTATAAAATAGTATAGAATATATTCAAAACTATTGAAACTAAAGTTTCAGAGAAAATTTTTACCAAGAATAACCTCCGGTGCACGATAATGCCGCGTAGAAACTACGTAGTTCTGATCTTGACGCTCATAAGTTGTGCTGCCAAAATCAATCACTTTAATAGCACTTGATTTTGGCAATCTTTTGAAGTAAGAACCATCTTTCGGTGAGCGATAAGAATTCTGCAAATACAGGTATTGTTAGCAAAAATAACATATCATTAAAAGCTTAATGATCAGAAGAGAACAAAAATAACATACAAAGGAAAAAGAACCATAACAATACCCTGTAGTCAGGGACCTTAATGTACTCAGAAGAGACTAGGAGAATGTTCTCAGGCTTCAAGTCTGTATGTATCAAACGCAAATCATGCATGACTACAAATCAATAAAATTAAAATCATTAGTGAGCAGTACCAGAAGATGTAGTTCACATAGGTCAGTTTGCTTAGCAATTTATGCCTCTAAAAAGATTTTATTCAAGGTAAAAACTTTATATATGGAATACGTTAACACAGAAAGGTGTACAGTTAATACTAAGAAACCCATTCAATAAAGAAAAGTCCACCTAGCATTTTCAATCTAATAAAAGCTACTTGACTCAACGAAGAGAAAAAGGAGGTTTAAAAGAAACTAGCTTAAGTAATTACTACACACATGCTACACATTCCAACAGTTGTCTGCCAATCTCTCGTACAAGATCAATGGGAAATGAGCGATAATTGTTTTTCCGTAGAAAATCGTATAAGCTAGGTCCAAGCTTCTCAAACACCTGTTAAAATCATTTGAATCCATCCACAAAGTCTTAACCCCCAAATTATGCGTAAATTGGGGAAATTAATCCATTACAAATCAATCATATACTTACAATACAGATATGGTTACGATAGTCAAACCAGTTCCGTATTTGCACACAACTGCAAGGAATAAACCCATTTAACCATTGGACATAAAATTTTAGGAAGCTTGTTATACATATCCACAATCCCATCAAAGGGGAAAAAGCTAAACCAAGCGTAATTACTCACCGGCTGCCACCCTTATCATGTTTAGCAAGTTGCTGCAGAACATCAATTTCTATCATTGCTGCTTCACGGTACTTCTTTATGCTTCGAACAATTTTGATGGCAACCATTTCCTTCCTTTCTCGATCCCAGCACTCCAGAACCTGACCAAAGGTTCCTATAAAAGAAAAGGACAGAAAATATGACATATAACATTTTATCAATGAACAAACAAATAGACATCAATAGTAGATGTGAATCGTGTTCAATAAAAGTACCTTCTCCCATTTTGCTGTGTATCTTATCTGAAACAATGAAAAAGAAAAGGGGCAAGTAATCAATTAGAAAAAAGCTCTAACAAAACAAACATATTAAAATCAGAACTGCTTCTTAGTCCCATGTATACCAAACGCACATATCTACAATACAAGCACCACAAGAAACTCTAATCCTCATTCTTGGAAAATAAATATTAGGTTTATCAGGAAAAATAATTCACAATTATCATATTCAAGTTAGTTAGCAAAAGGACATAAAGAACACATTGAGGACAAATCAATATCATTAATTGAGGCAGATAATGGTAAAGTGTAATTACAGCGAGAAGTTAAATTTTCTCCAAGCGCAAACATGTAATGGCCATCTTTGTCATCCTCTCGCCATGGGGGAGAACCATTTCCAGCCACTCCCTTTAAAAATAGAGTACTAGCAGTAAGGTCCGAGGGTGCTCTTGGGGGTGCAAAGCTTGTTAAATTCCCAACCTCTTGTCCACAAAATAACCCTCCCTGAGCCTACAGAGTCATTCATTTATGCACCACTCAAAAGATATATCAAATTTGCTCCCCAAACCTTATCCCTTGTATATTACCCACTTCATTCAATAAACTTGCAACACTTATTTGACAGGTAAAATAAATCAATGTAAATAAACGCACCAGATTAGAAACACCCAAAAAAATTGCAACTCATAAGATTTTAGCATCAGAAACAGATTGTAAAATTGTATCAATTAAAATTTTAAAAAGATTTAATAAAGTACTAAATTTGGGTTGAATGAATTTACTAAATCATGATCCAAGTGAATAACTAATCATTTAATAAGATTCGACTAAAAGATAACATAGCTATCATGAACACTTAATTCGTCCACAAATAACGCGGACTGCTAAAATCTGTAAGACTGACATTAGATTTTGAACATTCATCCACAAACAACGTGAACGGGTAATATCTATAGAACAGACTGTAGAATTATTTTGAACAGAAAGAAAAACGCCATAAAAACATAGATTTAGAATCAAGGCCTGATCCTTCAAGAGTAAAGACCAATGACAATCTAAATATTTTAATTCTAAAAAAAAAATTAAGGATTTGACATAAACAATAAAAGCAGACCGTGAAAATAAATATTTCAGATCTTCGAAGGGATAAGAAAAATCTTTAATTAAACGGACCTGATCTAAACCTAAATATTAGCACACGGAGGTAAATTAGAAAAAACACCAGATCTATCAAAATACCGGCAAAAACACAACAAAGCCGAGATCATACGATACCTTCGGAGCCTGTGTAACGTCCCACCCCATCCGCGCCCGCTTACGTGGCCGCCGATCCAGATGCGAAAGAGGAAACTCAATCACGCGCTCCATCTCCATGATCTCAGGTTACAGTGCAAAAATCAGAGAGATATCAATAGAAAATTCGAGATCTTGACTATGCACGAACCAAAATGATTACGCTGTTCGTTTGTTTGTTTTGTGCGCACTACAAGGAAGCTAACCCTAATTTTAACCTGCCAACGAGAGGGTTGAGGCGGTTGGGATGAAATCCACCCGTACACGTGTGATATTTGTAGCCGTGGGTTTAAAAGGTCTTTTGATCTAATCAATACTTTAAAAGCCCAGGTCAGGTATTAACCATGGTTAGTTTCGAGCTGACTGCTGAAGTCACGTTGAATCGTGGTTGAGTTAGCTTTCGTTTGAAGCAGAATAAAGAAAAGCTAATCTCACGCGCACACTGCACATGCTAGGTTTGGCTTTATTCCTTTATCCTGTCAACTGTTGAACAATTCTCTTTTTTACGTTATCAATTCTTCTAAGGTAGGTTGACAGATATGTGTTTATACAATAAATGATTTGGAGAAATATCCCCGACGTAAAGTATAATTATACGTGTAATGGGATTTTCTAATATTGCATAAACAAAATTTAATATTTAATAAAAAATAGATTATACAATAATATTGACTTTCAATAGAATTAATAATAAATTTATTTTTCTGTAAATATAAATAATAAAAAAATAAATTAAATAGATACAAATAATAAATTTACACCTTCGAGCTTGTGACCTACATCTGCACATCAAGCACTATCCGACTCTCTTTTATTTTATTAATAATTTTATTATAAATGAAATTTAACTCCTTTTTTAAAAATGTCGAGTCTTATTAATAAATTTATAATTACTTAGTATATTTTAAAATTTAGAATATTTTCTAAAAATTTTAAAATGTCAATCCCTTGTAAAATATTTTCAAGTCTTAATTTTATTTAAATCAAAATTTTTTTGCGCTAAGTTATCCAATGATAAGACACGTGATATCTTCCAATTGGCTTAAAATAACCTCATCGCGTTTATCATTGTGCTCAGCGAATTTTCTTCGTTGTCAAATGCGGATCAATCTCTCCGGGATCGTTATGACATGCGGATCATACAGAAGTCTCCTAATTTCTAGAAGCGATGAGTTCTATCCTCCATGAAACCTAAAGCTGCCCTCTACCCTGGGACGATTCAGTATCTACCCAATGGATTAATCATCTGTGTCCCTTCGCTTCGTGCAAAATGTTCCGTCTTTCAACATTCTGAGTCGCTTCAAATCATCAAGCCTACGTGGCTTAAGCACAATCGCTGGATCACTCAAATGGTACAAATTCATTCCCTCTCTTTCTTCTTATAAATTGAGACACTCGGGCCACTGAAGGTTTTCTACCTTACTTTCCCAGCATCCAAACTAAAAGTTGCAGCTTTCAGCTTCTTTCTTCCTCGCTAGAAGTTTCTTACTTCAATCCGGATTTTTATTTCTAGGTTGGTATTTATTTTCTCAAATCTTGTTAACAAATGTTTATGTTTCTTCGTTCCAATTTGTTCAACTTCTATTTCTGCTCTTTATGATGTAGAATATAAAATGAACTTCAACCCTTGTTATGAACTTCGAATGCATTGTGGATTTTTATATTTTTGCTGGGTTGGCGTTTGCTGATACTTGCATGGTTATAGTTCCATGATATTATCTCTGATTTCTGCCCTTTTTTGTGATTAAAATGTGTTTTGAGGTTTCATTCTGCATTTCAGGTAGACAAACCCAAAAAGCTTATTTTGATGCTCGGACAACAATGTCTTTTGTTACTGACATAGAGCTTGAGCTTTAATACTCTTTCATGACTAAAAAGTTATAGCAAACTCGCTTGGCTCCACAACCCATCAAAATAACCTTCCTGTCCCTTGGGTTTGAGTACTATCTGTCTAAGGGACTGATTGGTTAGCACCATTATGCTGTGGGCTTGAAAATAGGGTCATAATATCCTAGCCACCAATACCAATGCCAAGGCTTGTTTTTCAAGAAGTGAATATCTTGTCTCAGGGCTGAGGAGTGCTTTTCTTGTAAAATATACGGGCTTATGATTCTTTTCCCTGACTAAATTAGTTCAGGGTCATGATCTTTCCAATAAAGTTCTGAACTTCTTTTCAATAAGGTCATGAATATAAATTAGCACTTCATTTCCTTTCCCTGAAATGCACACTTCTCGAATAAGTTGCTTCTGCATTGTTTAACTTGAATGGCATGACTTTATTGCAATAGAGCCCTTTGTTTGTGATAAATGCTATTTTTTTCTAGTCATGTGGGAATATCCTAGTTTGATTATGCCTTGAGAGTCTTCATAGAACTGTGGACTCCATGGCATGTTGTAGAATCCACTAGTTGGTCAAATTTTGGTGGAGGAAGTCTACACACATTCAATACTTTCCGTTGACCTTATGCATCATAACCACATTGGCCATGCACTTGGGGTAACCTCCCAAATAAACTATGCCTTTAACAGTTTATCTACTTCTGTGCGAATTGCCTTACACCTTTCTTGGTTGGAGATTCTCTTTTTCTATTTTATATAATTTATCAATGATCAACAGTTCAATGATGGCAAATTTCTTTTGGATTGATCTCGAGCATGTCTTTGTGAGCCAAGCGAACACATTTGTCTATATAGTGCCTTAAAAACTCTTGAAGCCTTGTCCTCTCAGTCTTGATTAACTGTGACCAGATCCTCATTACCTTTGAAGGCTCACTTCAGTCTATGGTAACTGCTTTCAATTCCTCAAATGGTTCGACCAGATTTTTATCTCCCCACTAAAGCCATATGGGTGGTGACTTCTCTGTGCTAAGGCAATAATTTTTCCTTGAAGTTATGCTTTAACAGCTCCTATAATTTTTCCTTGAAGTTATGGTATAACAGCTCCTTACCTTTTTTGGTTTGGGGTAATAAACACAATTCATCACCTGTGGAGAATTTTAACGTCAAATTGTTCATATAAATAGTTGAGTTAGTTCTCTTTAAGAAGGACCTTTCCATTATGACTTTATAAGAAATGGGAGTATCTACCACAGAGAAATCTATCACATCATTTTACTGAGGCTTTGTTCTCATAGGTAGGGGCAGTTAGATCTTTTCCAATGGCCTAATTCATTCGTCCTCAAACCCACAATGAGGAGTTTGTGTACTTTCTATTCTCAAATCCTCTATATTCAATGAGTCCAAGGTTTCTTTGAATAGAATATCCACCAAGCTTCTTGAGTCTATCATAATTTTGCGTACTTCAATAGTGGCTAGATTCATGGTTATTACCAAAGCATCATTATGCAGGAATTCACACCCTTGACATCATCCTCAGTGAACATTATTAGAGTTGGTTGCATCCTGGGTTTCTTACTAAGTTGAACACAGAAAAACAGTTTTGAATTTGTTTAGGTGTGAAATAAATACCTTTTATATTTCTTTCTATTCTTGTTAAAATCTCCTATTCAAGTTGGTTAGCCTGCAATGATCATTGTCATGCGGCCAATCCCATCTTTTTCACGATCTGCCCCAACTTCTTATCCTATTGAGGCTTCCACATCTCCAATAAAGTCTTTAAAATAATTGTTCTTTAGCAAGACATTAATTTGGTCTATTAAGTTATGGCAACAATTAATGGTTTACCAATAATCCCGATGATAGCGGTCTCAATCACTACACACCTTTATTTTCTTCAGGAGGTGTAGGACCTCACGATAGTCAATTTTCCTGTAAATTTCTGCCAACATCTTGTTCAAGGATAGATAACTTCTCCTTTCTATTACTTGGTGAATTTCTGTACCCCTCTTGTCATTTGGAAGAGGGGGAAGTCTTTTTTGTGATGGTGGCATCTGTGGGTTGTCTTTAGAACCTTGTCCTTCGAAAATATTCGTGGAAGGACAATTCAGCCTATTCTCCAGGGTGAACTTTGGTCTGACCCTTTCCTTGGCTTATTTCAACCCACAATTTCCTTCTTGATCATTTTTTGTCAACCCCTTGTCCTACCCTGGCCCCCGGGGAAGGAAAACTTTTATTATTTTTTTGTTGCAAAATTAAATATTTATTATAATTATTATAACTTTTAATTTTTGATAAACCACACAAGAAGATATATAAAACTTGATAGAAGTTTGATTATAATTGTTAATTTTTATAATCTTTTAATTTGTAAAGTGTACGGTTATATTTTTTATCTATATATTTTTTTGTTCCTAAATTTAATTTACAATTGTTAAACCACACAACAAGATACATAAGACTAGGTAGAGGTTTGATTATAATTATTGATTTATTATTATAATCTTTTAATTTGTACAATGCTGCTATATTTTTTCCATTTATATTTTTTTATTATTACCTACTGAATTTAATTTACAATCACCACAAATAAGGAATATTGTAATTACTAAACTTTTTAACATTTTTTTTAACTTTTAAAAGTAAAACTACTGCAAAAGTAAATAAAGAAAGTATAGGATGAAATTAGCATCATTATAGTTACAGTAAATTCCATCTAAGTAGACACTTCCTAAATTATCAATCATTTGGGTTACTCTATCCTTTAATGATAATAAACTTATAATATTTCAAATAATAAAATAAATAAATGATTGACGGTCTAATTTTGAGGGGAAAATTAACCTTAAAGGTTAATTATTTTATTTACTGATTGACGATCTAATTGAAGTTTCTAAATTTTGAAAGTCTTGCTATATGTCATCCTTCTAATTTTAGGCTCTTTCATTAGCTTCTTCCCAATCTTGTAGACGTAAAAAGCACTCCAATAAATTTGTGGTTAGTTTACTTCTTCGCTTATCCAATACCTTACTACATACTATATCTCTTGACCTGAGATGGGAGCAGGTTTGAAAAAGGATTTTAGAGTGTCTAAGGTGTTTGTGGTTAGTCTACTCTTCACTTATCTTGATCAAGGGATTACTAACCATGCTCAAAGCAATCTAGAAATGAGAGGCCAACATTTACGAACAGTGAAGACTTATAAGTTGCCCAATTCGGTTGCTAGCCAATATTAAATCATACTAACTGTTGCTATGCATCTGATCCCTTCTAAAAATCAATTGAACAAATAACAATTTATATCATTCGTTTTCGTACAACCAGCACAACTTAACACAAAGGTTTTAACTTTAACTGAACAGTACAAGAGTTTTCCTAATAGCTAAAAGGCAGTTAAATTTACATAATTCTTTCAAAAAAAATTGAAATGGTATGTAAATTAAATGAACTAATTTTGAAAAACAAAACGCCAAAAAGAATTAGCCGGTGAATCTTGACGTGGTAGTTATTATTCCAAATAGCAAAGGCGGAGGTCTTGTGCTAGGATTTTTGTAAGTTAAAGAAGCCTGTCAATACTTGAGAGAGAGCAAAGAAGATGAATTGGGGTTTGGGTGTGACTAATGGTGAAATTTTATCAAGATTTTAATTTACTTTGGTTTTTGAAATTAGAAGCTTTAATTAATTTATTTGTTACTTGTGTAATAAATTTATTTGTTGGTAGTTGGTAGTTGGTAGTTAGTTAAGATGTTTGGTCTTTGGATTATATACCCAAGTTCGATTCTCCATTTCTACTAATGCTAAATCTAATTCAAATTTTTTTACGAATTATCCTTAAATCATATTCGCTCTGCATTCACATGCGGATCCTTTTAAGTTTTACCTTGTTTGCATTTTAATTAGGTGGAGTGCAAATATTTTCGGATTTGAATCATCCAAATTTTTTTTTGATAAAATCCGAATCCAAATAATTTTGTCACCCCTAACGGGTAACGAGGAAGGATGATGGTTAGCTCAAGAAAAGCCCTTTCCACCACGATAGAATATCAAACTTTTGTTTTTGCTGATTAGTCAATAAATGACCCAATGAGTTTCAAGATATTGTCTTTATTCACTGTTGGTAGTAGATATAGAATTTAAACCCACCTTCTTCGTACCTGTTTTACTTTAAAATTCCCAAAAATTTATAGAAAAGTTCCTCTTCTTGCCGTTGCAGCTCTGTCTTCTTTGTTACTGTGAAGATTCGCGTATGTATTGTACCTGTATACATATGTGTATGTGTGTCTGTGTGTATATTAGATCTAAAAACTTTTCATGTGAAGGTTAAATCTCACACATGTAATTAATGCGCATTAATATCCTGTAATTAATTTACTTGTGAGATTTAATTTCACTCATTGAAAATCCACATATATGATTGAGTTTTTTAGTTCACTTTTTAATATATAAACATACTACGCAATAGATTGTTAGAAAACATCAATTACGTAGTTAAGAGTACATTCGCACACTGAAAGAAGAATACGTCCAGTTTCAAAAAACTATTGGGAGAAGATGAAATGTCTTTCTTGTTGCAACCATTGTCCATGTTAACAATTACGACCATTTTTTGGACATTTTTGCTCCCGTTCAAATGGCTCTTCCAACCCAGCCATAAAAATTTACCACATTCTCCGCCTAAGCTCACAATTATCGGAAACCTCCACCAAATTGTCTTGTTCCCTTATACATCATTTTGTGCTTTAGCTAAAAAGTATGCCCCTCATGTTACTTCACTTTAGAAGAGTGCCAGTGTTTGTTGTCTCTTTTGTAGATACTGCTCATGAGATCATGAGAACCCATGATACTATCTTTGCAAATGAACCAAAATCAAAGGAGCTTTTAGTATTGTTTCTTCACTTTCCAACGATTGAATTAAAATAAGCCACTTCTCTCTATTTATGCTTGCTGCTGGAATATCAATAGCTTGGTTTGATACCGAAGAAGGTGAAGATCAAAAGAGCTTTATGAATGTCTTGCTTTGGATTCGAAAACCAAATATGAACGGCATTGCCATTGATAGAGTTACCATCAAGGCTAAGCTTGGTAAATATATCTATTTCTCTAAAAGTAAATTTTGAATATATTAATAATGCTAGTTCTACAATTTAGTGAATACCAATTTTTAGTAAGAATGGTTTACATCTTTATTAGTTTCTGTTAGGATATGCTAATATAGAGTTGGGCTGTGACAGAGCTGTTAATGGGCTGTGACAGAGCTGTTAAGGCTGTTGATTTCTCGCTTTTTAGTCAATTCCCATGTTGATAATTTTTTTTCTATTAATGTTTGTTTTTTCTCTAAAAGCCAAATTAAAGATTAAATTGTATCCTAACGTAAAAGGGTTTTTTTATGATTTTTTTTTGGTCTCAAGAATTTTTTTAGCCTTTAATTTAAATATTTTCTCTTTTACTTATATTTTTGGAGTATTTATATTATAGATAAAAAGTATTTGAAATAGTTACAAAATTAAAAGTAATGGAATTTTTACAATACTCAAAGACATAAGTATTTATACTAAATTTCGTTAAATTCTTTGTTTTCTTTATTTTTATTTTTTGTATTATTTATTATTTTGAATTATATTTATATTTAATTAGTTAGTATAATGTTTATTATTGTGTGGGTTTTATTTTTGGTTGATTAGTTAGGGGATTTTGAATTTTTGGCTGTGAAAGTAATAAAAGTTATTAGAATAGTTGAGATAAATTCTCATTAAATGGTATCAGAGCCACCAAAATTTATAGTTATTGATTTATTAGCTATTAAATATCATAGTTTGAAACTTGGATATTGATTGTATGTAGAAAGCTAATTGTATAAATAGCATGATTATCATTAACAAAGATAATGACCGTGACAAAACAAAAATAGATATTGAGAAATTTAATGAAATAAATAATTTTAACTTGTAAAAAAGTAAAGTAATAGATAACTTTTGTCAATAAGATTAAGATATAATTTTAAATGAGATAAAATTAGAGTTTATCAATAAAAAAGATTGGGCGAAGACGAATGTTAAAGTTTGTGGGTTGATTCGTTCATATTTTTGTAGAGAGTAAAAGTATCCATTCATAAGAAAAATATCTTCAAGCAAATTATGAAAAGTGTTGGAAAATAAATATATGCAAATTATGAGGAAGATACACTATCTAAGCTTATGTCACAATAACAACTAAATCATCATCTTAAAAAAATGGGTATTGAATATGACAATAATTTATTTTAGTGTAAGTGATAATTTGTTAGAAATATGTTTAAAAATTAATTGTATCATATAGTCCAAGAATTTCTCCTTAATGTCCATATATGTACTTTGTAATTACTTGTAAAATTTACAATTAATTTAATGACATTTATTTTATTTTGCATCTTATTTAGTTATTATTTTTTTTATTAACGTGAGATGTGTTATTATGATGTATTATGTGCTAGTACTATATGTCCAATGATTTGTAAATATGAGGACATAGTTTGTAATTTAAATACATTTAAATATGTTTTTGGTTGAAGTGCTGTCTTAAGAAATAATGATATTACATAACTGGTATATTTTGTTATTGCTAAAAGTTAATATTTGATACTAATAATAAAGTGTTGAGTCTCATATCATAAAAATATAAATATAGTTATTACGTTAGAGAACATATTATTAAATGCGATCAAACACAATAAATTATATAGGTGATTATTTGCAGCAATGATGTGTTATATATTAATATTAGTGTATCACTAGTTCTTTAACCTAAAGTATCACAGTTATCCTCTAATCAAGGTATATTGTTCACTTGTGTATATCGTATTAGGCTAGTCACATCTAATGAAAGAAATTTAATGGCAATGTGTTCTTATTGTATAAGGACAGGTGATGATGAAGATAGAATCTGTTAACTTTGATAATTGAACTTAAGATCTTAAAGAGGAATATCATACACAAATTAAATTTTTAATCAAAGTACGCATATTTAAAAATATGTTTTGCGAATAAATAAATTTCGTGTGTGATACATGTTTCTTATTTTATGATTGAGTTTGGAGTTTGATGATTCTATGGTCTGTATTCAATTGAGAGTCGACGGTAAAAAGATTTTATTGCATGAACTTACGATTATATAAATTTATTTTGAATCTTTATTTTTCGTGTCTGGGAATTATGACATCTTATTAAAGATCATTTATGATCATTGTGAACTTTAGATACAATGTGTTATGTCAAAGTGATAGAGAATTTTATATATTCTCATATTCAACTCATGGTAAATTTAGGGGGTTGTTGATGTCATCCAAGAAAATTGAATGATTTTTGAAGTCATCACTTATTCAAATAATAGTGGGATAGGTCATCGAATTATTTTAGTGAGATTTTGAGATTGGGAGTTGATTAAATACGGAGAAAGTGTTAAGCATCCCATAATTTTTATTAAACAGTTATCGAAAAATATTTTGATCATTATTTTTATATATATGTTATTTAATTGATTATTAAATTAATGTTATTTCAGAGTCTTTTAAAAAAATTTTGCCCAAGAAGTGAAAAATTAGCAAAGCGTTTGGCCCATCTCGGTATTTATTAAAAAAAATTAAAGAATTTTTTATTTAATTAGAATTTCGAACAAGAGAAGAAAAGTCAATAGCGTGCTTAGCTTGTCTTGGTATTTATTAATCATTAAAAAAATTTTAAGAATTTTTTTCAATTTAATTAGGATTTCAACCAAAAGAAGAGAGTTAACAGGATGCTCAGTTTATCTTAGTATTTATTAATCATCAAAAATTTTTAAAAAAATTTTGTAATTTAATTAGCATTTTGACCAAGAGAAGCAGAGTTAATAGGGAGCTTAACTCGTCTTGGTGTTTATTAATCATTAAAAATTTTAAAAATATTTTCTAATTTAATTAGAATTTCTATCAAGAAAAGAAGAATTAATAAGATGCTCAGCTCATCTTGGTGTTTATTAATTATAAAATTTTTTAAATTTAATTAAGATTTTGACCAAAAGAAGGAGAGTCAACAGAGTACTCGGCTCGTCTCGGTATTTCTTAATTATAAAAAAATTTTAAAATTTTTTTATAATTTAATTTTAATTTTAACTTTATTATTTATAAAAAAAAAAAAGAAAAAAATGTTTATCATTTATCTTTTAAAAAATATAAAGAAAAGAAGTAAAAGAAAATAACAAACAAATAAAGAAAGAACCAAAATAATAATGACCTAAAAGTAAATTGACATGATTTAATAACTTTGTCAAAACTAAAAGAAAAAAAAATTAATTAATTAATTTGATCTTAAAACTAAATGAAATCACGAACTTAAATCATAAAACCTAAAGTAGACTTTGTATCCAATTGAATAAGTTCTTCAATTTGGAATGATTTCGTAATATATGAAAATTTAAAGCAAAACCATGCTTCCACTATTCATCTTTCTTTTTCACCATAACTTTCTCTACCATGGATGGCCATTGGAGTTTTCCATCCTATTTTCTTACGTATTTTTGTTTGAATTAAACCTAGTGTATTTTGTGGAAACAAAGGCGGCTTATATTACTGTATATATCAAAGATTACTCCTTTTACCTCCACGAATTTTTTTAAAGCAAACATATCCCTTCCTTTTTGCATAAAGAAAACATGGCTATTTGTATGTTTCCATTTTTGTATGACTATCAATTGATCACCATATCAACACAAGAAATCTAATGCATTCTAAATGGCTTTCAAACCAATTTGAAATCCATACATTTTTACGATTTGCATTGTTTTGATACACATGTCACAACAACAAATCTAATACATTCCAAATGACTTCTAAACTAATATGAAAAAAATAAAAGGATTTGTGTTTTGCATGGTTTCATTTTGTTTTGACCATAATTCCAATCTTTTGAATCCTTTAAACAATTCAATCCACTATACATGTAAGTATTAATGGCCACAGAATAGTTTTCAGCAAGGTTCTAAATTCAGCCAAGTTAACTAATCACACATGGATGCATGCTAATAAAATATGTAAGCCACAAAGAGAATTTACCTTTATTTGATTGAGCTTTGCGTTTTCTCGCGAATTGAAGATGGCGGCTATTTCAACATTTTTTTGTTAGCTATTTTGGTTGCCGTTTTATGGCTGATGAGGAAATCGCTTTGATGGCGGCTGTTGAAGGAGTTTTGATGGCTGCTAAAGATACTGGTGTGAAAGAATCAGTGGTTGATGAGAAACAAAGAATGGTGGTGATAAGGTGCTTTCGATAGCCGTATGAGATAGGCTTTAGGAGTGATTTTTTTGGCTGTTCTAGTGTTGTTTCGGTGCAATTTCAGTGAGGGTTCTAGGGTTGTAAGGATATCTTGCTTTTTTCGATTCCCAGTTATGCATGCTTATATAGATGTCTCACAGCAAAGAAAGTAGGTATGGTTTCCATATTAGTTACATAATTTTTCCTTATGCATCTGAGAACATCCTTGACTTCTAGCTAGCATTCATTCACTTCCAGAATTATAGGGATTTCAACAAGTTTTCCTAAACACATTATACTCTTTCCTTTTCCTTTAGCATATTCCTATAATCTTTTTCTTGATTTTCTTTCTAATTGAATACCAGTATTGTCATCGCTCTTTTGCATTCTTAATATTTCAAAATGGGCTTTCGAATTTCAAAATACAATATTGGGCTTTCCTTTTTGTCGCCCTGCCATCGTCATTCTTGGGATTATATTCCTTTTAGAAAAGGATATGATATTCTTCCATTTCTAAAGCTTTCAAGGGATTCACGGAAGGAAGAATTGTGATTCGTGTAACAATTTTAATTGATTCCTTTAAAATTTAATCAATTTAGTCTTTACTATTAAAATGTATACATTACTAAGCTTGTATTTAGGCTTCCAATTTAATTCGTTTGTAATCTTATGTTAATTTCAAAAATTTTGAAATTAGTAATTTAAATTTTTTTTTACATTATAAAAAACTATATTGACGAACAAAATTGAGTTACGACTTTTATGTATTTTTAATATTTTAACTAAAGTTAAAAAATTAATATTAATTAATATGATATGTTTTTTTAATTTTTTTCTTGCATTTTAATGTTTATTTTTTTTATTTAATTACAAATTTTTTTAAAATATATTTTAATTTATTTTAAGTTTTAATTTTTTTTTTAATTTTTGACACAAAAAATACTTAATATTTTATACACTAATTTTTCTGTATACAACCGGTACAAAGAATACTTTAAAATACATTTACAAATTAAAATTAATTTTTTGTAAATATTTTTTAATTAGTTTAAAAGATAAATTTTTATTTAATATTTTTTATTTTATAAAAAAGATATTTTATGAATTAAAAATAATTTTTAATTAATTTCAATTGAATTATAAAAATAGTTAAAAAAATTTCATCAAATTTTAAAAATAATAATTTTTAATATTTTAATATTTTAATTTATATTTTATAAAAAGTCATTAATTTTCAACTGGAAAGGACGCATTGTAGTGTACCAACGATTTGGGTAGTTAAATAAAATTTTTTACATGTAATTTTAAATTAATAGTTAAATAAAAATTATTTATTTATATTCAACACTTATTTAATATATTATAATATTCAAATATTTTATCAATATTTTTATAAAAAAATTAGAAAAATACTGTAAGAATATTTTAGGGTAGTTAAATAAAATTTTTTTACATGTAATTTTAAATTAATAATTAAAATAAAAATAATTTATTTATATTCAACACTTTTTAAATATATTATAATATTCAAATATTTTATCAATATTTTTTATAAAAAAATTAGAAAAATACTGTAAAGATTATTTTACCTTCTCTAATTGATAATATTTGTCTCATTTATTTATTATTATACTCCATTTATTAATTGTAATTAAAGGTTGGAGTAAATTGGAAACCAGGCGCCACTCTCCTTGGAACCATGGGAACGCCCAATGCCCACGAGCCACACCGTACGGCCTCCTAACTGCCAAGTGCGACAGCGTTTGAATGCTCAAGGTAGGTGGCCAGCCAAGCAAAGCTGCACCGAAAAACATAGGCACGTGCAAATATAATCACGATACCAAATGAACCTCGAGAAATCCTTTTATCTCCCCAGCTGTCTTTCTTTGGTTCTCCCGAAATGAAGGCGTCATTGAAGGGCAGGTACGAAACAGACAAAAGCAACCCGGCTGCGGCTGCTATTGTCGCTTTTAACGCCGGTGATGTCAAGCTTAGGGCTTCTGTGACCGACGCCACCGTGGTCAATGGCCCCAGCTTAAATGGCTTGGCTGTAGCCGTCGAGAAACCCGGCTTCTTAATTGTCGACTATAACTTCCCTAAAAAGGTAATCCTATATGGCTAAGACTGTTCGGTTACCAGAATTACAATCGAAGTGAATAAAATTGACATTTTCATTGTGGTGTGGTCTCTAAGTGCTTTCTATATTGGGTTGGGTTGAGGGCTCCAGTCTCATTTATTTTTAATAGAGCTGCTGTACGGTAGTAATTATAATTGATGTTTAATTGGTCGTTGGGCTGTTTGCCATTTGAGAAATCCGTTGGATAGAAAAAGAATTATAAGAGTTTCCTGAGTGTATGTCATGGAAATAGTTGTTTATTATCCCTAGACGCGCGTAGTCTTACTGAATATCATCCTTCTTGCGTCTCCTGAGCAGGATTTGCGATTTCAGTTTATGAACACAGCTAGAGTTGCAGACAAACCATTGAACCTTACTTAAATTCACAGCAGAGGGGATAATAGGACAATCGTAGATGGAACTCTTGTGTTTGATACGGCTAATAAGGTCTCAGCTAATCACGTTCTTGGTTCAAGGAATTGCAAGTTGAAGTACACCTACGTTCACGGAGGATTGACTACATTTGAGCAATCGTACGATTTGACCAAGAATTCTTGGGATTTTGCTGTATCGCGTAAAGTTTACGATGATGATGTGTTTCGAGCTTCTTATCAGACATCGAGTAAGGCATTAACGTTGGATTGGTCAAGGAATTCAAAGTTAAATGGGAGTTTCAAGGTAAAGAGATTAGTGTTGTTTTTGTTTTTCTCTATTTGTTGGGTGGATCTTTCTTTTGCTTTTTTCATTAGAAAATAAAGTGCGCATTGACTGTCTTCATTTTTATTATTTGCGAGATCATACTTCTTGCTATCTATCATTTTGATAATATTCTGATCTCCAATTCGACTGGATATGCACATAAAATTTTGGAATATGTTTTGATTTGGAGCGGATTAGAAACCAATTTTTGTTCCTGGGTATAATGTAGAATTTATTTGTGGTTCCTAAATATGCCCATCAAAGTCGGCCCTTTGCGCACATATTGTAGGAGCATAATAGTACCATGGGACATTGGCTTTATTGTAGAATTTATGGTTGATGCTATATTTCTGTATCATAATGTAATTGCCTTCTTTCAATTTGAAGAAAATAAGAAAATGAGCTTATGTTACAAACATTTAAAGTTAGAACATATTTGCATAATATATCAATACTCTCAATTGAGGAAATGATTGTACATGTGATCAGTCTAATCAGATTTACACCTTTCAATGATGAATAGCATCACCTTGATGAAATCTGAATTAGAGTAGTTTTTTCAATGTATAGGGTATTAGGTCCATGCTTGTATTTAGGTTTTATTTTTGCTTTAGGAAGTTGAAGTCAGCAAACACTACCGACAGAAGATGGGAAGAGACAGCGATTTTATTATACTGTTGAGTTTGGCAAAGGATATCAGGTTTAGACCTGATGCCATAGTTTGGTTTCAAGGAAGGTTTTCCATTGGGTTTTGGCAACATTTTTGATTGTAGGGACCTTGTCATTCACTGGGTTCAGTCTATCTGATAGGAATTTCTCTCGCTGATTAAGAATGACAAATATTGTCTAACAGTATATCTAACACACTTAGAATGCTTTTTGAAATATTTAACTTGAAACAAATATTCCATTCTAGTGCTGGTTAATAATATGTCCTCTCTGCCCAATATACATTATAGGCTAATGATGTTTAAGTTGGGACTTAATTTTACATCTTTTGTGTTCGTTTGGGAATTCCATCGATTAGATTAGAGTGGAGGTCAGATGACATTGGTATTATGCTGCTAATGATAGAGTGCAACTTCAACTATTAGGATATCTTGGTCGCTGAACTTTACTTCCAACTGTTGGATGCCTGCTGATTAGTTGTAAGATTTATTGATTATTTCTAATCTAATAAGTTACTTACTTTCTCTACTATTTCTTCCAGATTCAAGCAGCTCTCAATCTGGCAGAGGAATTAAAAGTGCCTAAAGTAAGTGCCGAGACCACATGGAACTTTGAAATGTAACCTATTTCATTTGCCTGTTGAGAATTTTCTGCTATAGTTGGAACAACTGTTTGCTAGTGGCTCCTCTTATAATTTTCAGCAAGTATGTTGACCTTGATTACTCATTTAATATTTATTTTTGAGCTGGTTACCCTGCCAGTCCCAGGGGCAGCTTTGTGGTATTCAATTGTCAGATAGATACTCTTTCCAATTAAAGCGTAAACGTTCCCTGTTCCATTGCTTTGGTAAGCAAAATGGTTGGGTTGCCTCTTCAAGTTGTTGGACCATTCAATGTTTGGATTTTATCAATCTTGAACTGTAAGGGGTAAGCTTTGGTTAAGCAAGCATTTCTTTGTACATTTGTTACGTTCCCCCTCGACAGCAAGGTAGTACACCTTTAATCAAAAAACCCTTTACTTCCTAAGAAACACATCACCCACTTTCAGATAAATAAGAGAGGGCACATGCAGTTTCCATCGATTTAAGATAAAATTTTAAATCAATTTGTATATTGCGATTTGAAATTAAATTAATCCAATTCAATTTATTAAAATATTATAAACTAATCCAATTCAATTTATTAAAATATTATAAACTAATCCAATTCAAACCTAAATGCAATTTAAATTATATTATAAAATTTATATTATAATATTTAGTTATTATTAATTTTATAATATCTCATTAATATTTAATTAAAAATTTATAAATAACGTTTTTTTAATTCATCACGAATAATTTTTTATTTTTAGTTCTTGTTAGATATAAGGAATGAAGGTAATTATATATAATTGAGATGATAAAATAAATAAAAATAAAAATTTTTATAGAATAATATTAAACGATTTAATTTGCAATTTTGTGATTTAAAATTAAATCAATTTAAAATTTAAATTGTAAATAATAATTTAAAAAATATTAATTTATAATTCGATTTAAAAATTTTTTTAATTAATTTAAACTAAAAATTATGAAAATTTGAGTTCATTGAAATTGAATTGATTTAAAACTGTCCATCTTTATAAATCAGGCTTAGGATGTGAACTGTGATCATGAGTGAATTTGTTGACTATTTATTGTACTTAAAATTCAGTATATAGTGGGATCGTTTTCTGAAGTAAAAAATGGAAGATACTGATTTTATAGATACACAGTATTTGTTGTGATATACAAAAGATTTTGAAGAACTTGCGAGAGATATGGGAGCAATTTAAGTAATTTAAAAGGGGTTTGGATAAATTTAATATTTTAAGAGGGACGTTTTGGGAATATTGAAAAGGAAATTTGGGCCAGTGCCTAGAAATCAATTCTTTTACAGAGATTTATCCTTCATTCACTAAAAAAGAAAGGTACTTTTATACATCCGGCAGAGAAAAGTCACAAATACTATATTAAAAATAAAGGAACTACTGTTATGGATCCATAATAAGATGGTATTGACGATGGTTTCACTCGTCCTGCGTGTTTTGACTCTCACATGACCTGACCCGATTCCTATTATCCGGACATTTTAAACACTTAGATTATTGAGGCAATCAAATTTTTTTATTTTAAAAAATAAAAGTCTCGAATAAGATATATAGACATATTTATTAAAAAATAATTCTAAAATCTCATCACGTTAAAGAGCATTATATCCTGTAAATTACTAGTACTCATTACGGCCCCAGACTTAAATTAAGAGAATGATAAAAAGACTTACTAAATAATTATACTTAATCCTATTTAATCAGACTCTCGTTCTCCGATGCTCACACGTGCAGAGGCCTTATAAATAGTAAAATTACTACGTAAAAAAGAATTTTTTAATTTTTTTGGAGCCATTTTCAACAATTAAGAGAAAGAGAGGATGGCAAAAATCAACCCTCCCTCATAAGTATTTCTCGAGCCCAGCCTCTCAGATCGATAAACAATCAAACACTCATAATTCATCTCTCTTTTTAACTTGATCTTAAATAATCCACTAATTTGAGCGTCGGAGTTTATTCGCCTGTAATCCAACTTTACTCCTAACTCATTTTTTTGTAATTTTAGGTAGTCCCTGAAGGTTCCTATTAGGAGGCTTTACAACAATCGCAACAGTAAAATTTGTGTGGTGTGCTAAGTTTTTCGTTCCAAAAAAATTTAGGCATTAACAGTTGGTGTTGTCTGTAAAAAACAAGCTAAAAATCTGAACGAGAAATTTGAAAAGTATTCGTGCGAATATGACAGAGAATACTCGCAGTCGTCTCTCTAAGAAAGTGCAAAAAAAAAAAAGTTGGGGATCCTCTAAACACTGACGAAAAGGGGACCACTACAGAATCGTCCGATAAAAATAAAGTACAGGATCACCATACTAATAGTCCAGCCAGTCGAGCCACCATTAAAATTGAGGGGTGTGAGTCCTGACAGATGAAAGAGGGCTAACGGAGTATAAAAGTGTAAGGAAGACCGATAATATGAAGATTCTTAAACTGAAACACAAAAACCAATA
>JAWDEX010000016.1:5360654-5373150 GCA_035221805.1 Trichilia hirta
CGACGACGTTTCTGCCAACTGATCTTTAATACTTTTCAATGGAATAATATTACAGGAAAATTATTCAAAGCATCTGTACTTATTGGACTTAGTAGTTCCAATAATTTTAAGAATACCCATCAAATTCTTAATTTATTAGTACAAAAATATCAGGCAAAAAATAATAATTATTATTGGACTAATATCTAATTATTATTGTACAAAATTAAAAAAATTAAGAATTATTGTACTACTAGATTGATATGGAATATTTTTGAAACTAGTATGATTAATCAGTTTAATAGAACAAATGTTATGAATTTATACGTTCTTATTCTTTATATAATATAAATAATTAAACTCCCTCCTTTCTATTTAAAATAAACTATTTATTATTATCAGTAATTTTGTATGAATTGTCTTCATATTTCACACAAAATTTCATATTTTCATCATCCTTGATTCTTTTGTATTAACATGTTACTATCACATTTATAATCCTTTAATTATCATATGAATTAGTGTAATACTGAAATAGTAAGTAATATTATGGAATTAATTATGTATATGACATAAAACAACTCTAATTTTTTTTATATATAAAACGGTCTGATTTTGTTGAATTTTAATATATTAAAAAATCTATTTAAAAACTGGATTTTAATATACGATTGCAAGCACTTTTTTCTTTTAAAGTTATCTATTATATATATATATATATTTTTACTATTTGAAAAATATATACCGCTTCATTTAAAATATTTTTTAATGAAAATTTAAGGTAAATAATATTATTCTTTAATTAATTATGAATTTTTAATTTTTAATTTCAATTGGCCAATTTATGAACTGAACAGACACTGGAAGAAAATGCTACTAAATTTGCTTCTACGCACGATACAAGTTTATCTGTTGGATTGAGCAATTCTGCGAATTTATTCGGAAAAATAACAAATGCTTGGCGGTTAAACTCCCTAGAGAGACGGTATAAATGGCCTAAACTAAACTGGGAAAGTGCATTGTAACTCCTTTCGTGTAGAACTCGCAACATCAAACAAAGTGGAAATGATTTGCAAAGGAATCCTATACCAGCTCCTAGAAATCTTATTTCGAACTTTCTTTCTTATATCCGTTATTCTTTCAATCTTCATAGTCCGATGGCTCTTATCTGATACTAATAAAACCTTACCCCCTTCACCAACAAAGCTGCCAGTAATAGGTAACCTCCACCAATTAGGCTTGCACCCACACCGTTCTCTCAGGTCCTCAGCCCAGCGTCATGGCCGCATTTTGCTTCTGCATCTTGGCATAAAAACTACCTATGTCATCTCATCAGCAGACTTGGCTCAGGATATCATGAAAACGCATGATATCCTATTTGCTAATGGGTCCGATTCCAGGATTGCTAGAAGGCTTCTATACGATTACAGAGACTTGTCCATGTCCCCCTGTGGTGAATATTGGAGACAAATGAGAAGCATTTGTGTATTGAGGCTTCTTAGTTCAAAAAGCTTCAGTCATTTCGATCAGTTAGAGAAGAAGAAACGGTTGAAATTTTGAAGCAAGTCGAACTATTTTGTTTGGGTTTGACTCCAGTTGATTTAAGTGAAATATTAGTTTCGCTGACAAAGAATGTGATATGCCGAGCAGCATTTGGAATAACATACGGTGAAGGTGAAGCTGGGAGGAAGCTTAAGAAAGTACTAGAGGAGCTCGATGAATTGTTAGGTGTTTTCAGTGTGGGGGATTTCATTCCATGGTTGGGTTGGGTAGACAAAATAAATGGTCTAGATGCTAAAGTAGAGAGGGTTTTCAGAGACTTAGATAGTTCTTTGAATGGAGTTATTGACGATCACATGGCTCGTCGTGATGTTGTTAGAGATGGTGTGAGGGAAGAACAAATGGACTTCTTAGATGTACTTCTTGATATTCAAACTGATAGCACAGACGGTATTTGCATGGCAAGAGAGAACATGAAAGCCATCATACTGGTAAGAAGAATTAGCTGAGAATAAAATTTAAAGCCAATCAGAATCGGATGAATATTTTGGTCAATGACTAGAAATTTTTCCAAGCAAATATCAACTTTCAATTTATAATTAAGTCGCATACAACACTAGTATGGCCATGTTGTGATTAATGCATTGTATATTTTGTTGCAGGACATGTTTGCAGGTGGAACCGATACAACTTACACCGCTCTAGAATGGGCTTTGACAGAACTCTTGCATCATCCGGAAACCATAAAAAAGGCACAGGAAGAAGTGAGAAGATTGCAGGAAGTACATTGTACTTCAATGAGGACCATGTACAGAAACTGATCTATATTGAAGGCAGTAATAAAAGAAACACTAAGATTACACCCTCCACTTCCACTATTGCTTTCCCGAAAATCTAAGAAGGACTTTAAAGTAGGTGGGTATGTCATTCCTGCAAAATCTGGAGTTATTATCAATGCATGGGCGATACGGAGAGATCCTGTATCATGGGAAGACTCAGAAGACTTTCAACCAGAAAGGTTCTTGAATTATTCCATAGATTTTAAGGGCCATGACTTCGAGTTAATTCCATTTGGTTCAGGAAGAAGGGGATGTCCTGGAACTTCCTTTGCTGTTGCCACAGTTGAGCTTGCATTAGCAAGTCTTCTGCACAAGTTTGACTGGACGCTGCCTCTTGAAGGTGAAGCAACAGCCAAGGACTTGGACGTGAATGAATCAACTGGTATAGTCATACACAGAAAATCTCCGCTTCTAGCCGTTGCGAATCTTCATTCTTAGAGTAATGATCCTGCTGTTAAGGTACTAAGCGAGGGAATAATTTGCAAAATAAAAAAATAAAGGCTGATTTTAAGTATATATTTTGGAAACCACCGAAACCAACTAAGAATTTAGTAATATTTTTAACAGTAGAGAAAAAAAAAAAATGAAAACCTTAGCTAATAAATTATAAGAAATTATTCATTCCAACAATCAAATAATCCAAAACTCCAAGTAAACAATCTTCAATTAAATAATTCAAATGTCTGAGTCAACAATTACTTAGTTAAATATATATTTAATTGCTCCACTACAAATTTTTATTAAAATTTAAAATTAAAAAAATATATCTTTTAACATTTCTATCATCATTTTGATTAATATAATTTAAATTTCTTTTGACTATTTAAGTTAAAATTTCAAACATATACCTCTAATTATTAACTTTGATTTATTTTATAAAAGCTAGTGTGGGGTAAAATGATATGATGTATTATTTCAATGATATGATAAAATATTCTTCTTTTCTTTTTTTGAATGCATATATATTATAATCTACATCATTTGGAGTGATTCTAAAGTATTTCACGAAGCAAACAAAATTGTTCTCGTTAAAGTCTTGCTACAAAACAATATGTTATAATATTTACATAACAAAAGCGTCATAAAATTAGGCATGCTGATTCCTAAAACAATCGCTATCCTACTAAGTTAAAATGGCGTACACTTTTTTTTTTTTTTTTTTATGACAAAAAAAATTCTATACTCAGTCATCACTGCAGTGGCCGGTCATACATGGGTCAGGCACTCACTACTTTAAGGTACGTGTATGCAGATCACATAGCACCTATTTTGAATTAATTAAGATCATGTGCAGGGACCATACTGCAGTGGTATCAAATATAGGATAAAATCCCGACTGCATTAAACTCTTACAACTGAATGCACTTTAAAAAGTTCGAATTCAAGACCAATACAAATATCTCTCCAGATGGAATCACTTGACTATACGCAGATGGTGCAGAATGGCGTACATAATGTAATATGATGTACAACTTGTAGCTTAAATTAAAATTGTAATCGAATAATGTATAAGGTAAATAGTACAACTAAGATGGTTGGGTACATAGCAATTGGATACGATTTTTATTAGTTAAGAATTAGGATTGATGGTAATTTTTACCTCATTAATCAATGATACCTTGAAGCAAAATGAAATTTGTATTTTACTTAGATAGTGACATAAATTTTAAATTATACTAATCAGTAGAAAGGGTGGATGAATTTACAATGTTGAATGATATTATATTCTTTTTACATTTTAATTATTAAATTATATAAATTTGGTAAATAAAAATTTGTATTTTAGTAATAATTAAATTAAAATTGTACTGCAAACGATTCCAATATCTATTTAAGCATTGGCTTAAAGATTTATTGACTGTAAAATCCTCAGAAAATATTATCTTTCTAATCCTAGAAACTATAAAATAACCCCAATAATTATACGGGGGCAGGGCTAAAACATTATTTACTGGGGCAATAGCCAATATATATTTAACTAATTGATTGCCGTCGGTCAATAAAAAATAAAATAAAATAAAACAAAATAGTTGATTGTTGACTCATATTTCTTATTGTTGACTAGGAGTTTTGGATCATGTGATGAATAATATCTTATAATTGATAGGCAACTATGATTAAGATTTTTTTTTTTTTCATTTTTTTCTATTTCTTAATTATTTTATGTCTTTTTTTAAATATATATTTAAAATTAATAATAGTATTTTAAATATATATTTAAAATTAATAATATTAATAGTATTTAGCAAAATATAATTTTATTTATCATCACAAATAAAATCAGTCCTTATTTTTTAATTTATAAATTCCGTTTAGTAAATATTACTAAATACACTTATAGTTTTGAAAATATTAATTTTCGAAAACTACTATAATTTAAAAGAAAAACATTACCAATTCATCCCTCTATGTCTCCGTAATAAATTACTAATTATGCACTTGTCACCGAAAAAATCTTCTGTCTCGTTGATATATATATAAAGAATTAGTGACTGCGTTAGATAGACAGTAGACAGATCCTACAATTATCTATATGTTTATATAATTTAACAATTCCTATGACCATTTCAATTACTTTTCCAGGTAATAACTTAATTATAAACATATTCATTAGTTCGCCAACAAAACATTAATTATTGTTCTCCTTCTTCTTCTTATTTGAATACATAACTAATCCTCGACTGTTTTTCTTGTCCTTTATAGTTTGGTTTTTCTCGCCTTGATGTCCGACCTATGACCATTTCAATTACTCTTGCAAGCAGCTAACCACTTATAAATATGTGCATTATGTAGTACTATATATTACCAATACCTGGTACGGTGAGGAAAAGGAGAAGATAAGAGAAACGAGTGAACATGCTGCATTTTTACCTTGTCTATTTCCTGGTCTTCATTCTCTTAGTATCCTTTGCTATCAAATGGAGTTTCGCTTCTTCCACCTCCCAGAAGAAACGGCCACCATCACCAGCAAAGTTTCCAATTCTTGGAAACCTCCATCAACTAGGTTTGTATCCTCACCGGTCCCTCCAGTCAATGGCTCGACGCTATGGCCCTCTTATGCTGCTTCATTTCGGCAGAGTGCCTGTTCTCGTCGTCTCATCAGCAGATGCTGCTCGTGAGATCATGAAAACACACGATCTCGTATTCTCAAACAGATTTGTACCTGCTATGGTCGAACGGCTTCTCTATGGACGTAAAGATGTGTCAACTGCTCCTTATGGTGAGTACTGGAGACAAATGAGAAGCATTTGCGTTCTCCAACTTTTAAGTAACAAGAGGGTTCAGTCTTTCAGAGACATCAGAAGAGAAGAAATTGCTCTCTTTATCAGAAATATTGATCAAAGTTCTGTTTCATTGTCTTTGCCAGTGAACTTGAGTGAAATGTTCTCTTCACTTACGAGGGATATAATATGTAGGGCAGCTTTGGGGAGGAAGTACAGTGGAGGTGAAGTGGGAAGAAAGTTTAAGGAGTTATTGAGTGACATGATGAAGCTATTGGGTAGTTTTAATGTGGGAGACTATATCCCATGGCTTCGTTGGGTGAATCTTGTAAATGGTGTAGATGGTAAAGTGGAGAATGTTTCTAAAGAATTTGATAATTTTCTTGACGAAATAATTGAAGAGCATTTACATGGTCGGAAAGGGCAAATTAGTAATGGAAGTTTTGAAAGCTGTGAAAATGAAAAAGATTTTGTGGATGTGCTTCTTGAGATACAAAAGGATAATATGGCAGCTGGCTTACCCTTTGATAGAGTTAGCATCAAAGGTCTCATCTTGGTATTTCTCTCTTTCTCCACTCGAGTGCATAAGTAATGAATTAGGATTCTAGCTATATATATAATATAAATGATCGTTGAGAATTTTATGCATTTATTTGTTTATTTATTTACTTTAGGTGGTGTTGAGAATTTTATTTGAAGTTGTACGTGAACACAAATTTCTTGGTTTCAGTGGCAAGCTAAATCATTTAAGACTTGCAACTACAATATTCTTGAGTAAACATTTTTCTCATCATACTTCTTACTTACAGCATAAAATTCGTTCTTGATTTCTGATGAATATTATTGTTATTACGTATTACTTGTAGGATATGTTTGCCGCTGGAACTGATACTACTTACACAGTCCTAGAATGGACAATGACAGAGCTCTTGAAGCACCCCAGAATCATGAAAGAAATGCAGAATGAGGTGAGGCAAATTGCCGGTGGCAAACAAGAAATAGAATACGAAGATTTAGATCAAATACCTTATTTGAAAGCAGTGTTTAAAGAGACTCTTCGTTTGTATCCTCCCATTCCACTACTGATTCCGCGTGAATCATCCCAAGATATCAAAATTAATGGCTACGACATACCTGCTGGAACCATGGTAATCACCAATGCTTGGACAATTGGAAGAGACCCCATAACGTGGGATGAACCAGATGAGTTTAAGCCAGAGAGATTCTTTAATAATTCTGTAGATTATAAAGGGAATGACTTTCAACTGATACCATTTGGAGCTGGGAGGAGGGGTTGCCCTGGAGTGTTGTTTGCCATGACCACAAATGAACTTGTGCTAGCAAATCTTTTGCACAAGTTTAATTGGTCATTACCTGGTGAAGCAAGAGTAGAGGATTTGGACATGAATGAATGCATAGGCATAACCATTCACAGAAAGGTTCCTCTTCTTGCCGTTGCAGCTCCGTCTTCTTTGTTGCTATGAAGATTCACGTATGTATTGCACCTGTATACATATGTGTGTGTGCATTGGATATAGAAACTTTTCATGGTTAAGGTTAAATCGCACACATGTAATTAATGCATATTAATATACTGTAATTAATTTACTCGTGAGATTTAATTTCAGTCATTGAAAATCCACATATATGATTGAGTTTTTTAGTTCACTCTTTTAATATATAAACATACTACGCAATGGATTATTAGAAACATCAATTACGTAGTTAAGAGTACATTCACGCACTGAAAGAAGAATATGTCCAGTTTCCAAAAACTGTTATGAAATGTCTTTCTTGTTGCAACCACTGTCTTTGTTAACAATTACAGCCATTTTCTGGACATTTTTGTTCCCATTCAAATGGCTTTTCCAACCGAGCCACAAAAATTTACCACCTTCTCCGCCTAAGCTCGCAATTATCGGAAACCTCCACCAAATTGGCTTGTTCCCTCATATATCATTTTTGTGCTTTAGCTAAAAAGTATGCTCCTCATGTTCACTTTGGAAGAGTGCCAGTGTTTGTTGTCTCTTCTGCAGATACTGGTCGGGAGATCATGAGAACCCATGATGTCATCTTTGCAAATGAACCAAAATCAAAGGAGCTTTCAGTATTGTTTCTTCGCTTTCCATTGATTGAATTAAAATAAGCCACGCGGCTCTATTTATGCTTGATGCTGGAATATCGACAGCTTGGTTTGATACCGAAGAAGGTGAAGATCAAAAGAGCTTTATGGATGTCTTGCTTTGGATTCGAAAACCACATATGAACGGCATAGCCATTGATAGAGTTACCATCAAGGCTAAGCTTGGGAAGTATATCTATTCCTCTAAAAGTAATTATTGAATATATTAATAATACTAGTTTCTACAATTCAGTGAACACCAATTTTTAGTGAGAATTGTTTACATTTTTATTGGTTTCTCTTAGAATATGCTGGTACAGACACTACGACACAACTATAGAGTTGGGCCCTGACAGAGCTCTTTAAGGCTGTTGAATATTTGCTCTTTAGTCAATTCCCACGTTGCTAATTTTTTTTCTATTAATGTTTATTTGGCTTATAAAATAGAGCCAAATTGAAGATTAAACTGTATTCTAACATAAAAGTTTTTTTTTATAATTTTTTTTAGGTCTCAAGGATTTTTTTTAACCTTTAATTTAAATATTTTATCTTTTACTTATATTTTTGAGCTATACTTTTTGAGTATTTATCTTGAATACCAAAAATATTTGAAATAGTTACAAAATTAAAGATAATAAAATTTTTGCAATACTCGAGAACGTAGGTATTAATACTAAATCTCGTTAAATTTTGTGTTTTCTTTATTTTTACTTTTTGTACTATTTATTATTTTGAATTATAATTATATTTAATTAGCTAGTATAGTATTTATTGTTCTGTTTTTGAATACTTGTGTTTGGTTGATTAGTTAGGGGATTTAAAATTTTTAGCTATGAAAACAAGAAGTAGTATTAGAATAGTTGAGTTAAATTTTCAATAAGTGCTTTCAGAGCCAAAATTTATGGCTATTGATTTATTAGCTATTAAATAGAATAGTTTAGGCCTTGAATATTGATTGTATGTGCTAAGCTAGTTGTATAAATAACATTATTATTATCAACAAAGATAATGACTGTGACAGAATAAAAATAGATATTCAAAAATTTAATAAAAAATTAATTTTAACTTATCTCAAAGTGAAATAATGGATAACTTGTTTTAATAAGATTTAGATATAATTCTAGATAAAGGAAAACTAGAATATTTCAATGAAGAAGATTGGACAAGGACAAACGTTAAAGTTTGTGGGCTGATTCGCCCATATCTTTATAGAGAGTAGGAGTATATATTCAAAAGGAAAACATCTTCAAGCAAATTATAGAAGGTGCTGAAAAATAAATATATAAAAATAAACAATGAAAATTGACTCTACTTAATAAAAAGATTATTTCATCTATAGCTAAAAGCAAGTACGAGTATCAATATTCACATTAATATATTTAATAGGTTGATTATTGATTTGTTGAATTTAAATAAAACCTGTAAAGATCAGTATAAGGCTATGTTGTTAATTGATTCTCTTTCGAATGAATTGAATCACCTTTGTATTACTCTTCTTCATAAAAAAAAAAAAAAAAAGTTGGCTTTTGAAAAAATTTATGCTACTTTATTTAATTATGAGATTTATAAGAAAGATCAAAAGGAGAATAGAGATGATTCAGTTAAGGCCTTTATAGTAAAAGAGAAAAGTCAAAGTTATAAAAAAAAAAAAGGGAAAGATCATCCTTAAGAAGAAAACTTAGTAAACTTAGTAATGGTGAATGTGTCTTTTGTTGTGAAAAAGGGTATTGGAAAAAAGATTGTCTAAAATTACAAATAAAAGAAAAGGGCAAAGTTATTTTAAATGCATGTGCAGTAAAGCCTAAACATCAGTACTCAGATTTATCTTTAATTAGTTTACCAACTATTTTAAGGTATAATGAGTGAATTTTGAATTTAAATTATACTTATCATATGTTTTCTTATGAAGACTAGCTCTTTAATTTTGAAGAACTAAATTATAGAGTTATTTATATGGACAATAATGATGCTTATAAAATAAAAGAGATAGATTCAGTTCGATTAAAGAATTATGATGATGCTAAAGTTTTAATAGGTATTTAATATGTACCAAATTTAAAAAAAAAAAATCTTATTTCTTTGAGAAACTTGGAATCTAAAGGTTACTCTATAACTATGTAAAGTAGAATTTTTAAAATTGCTTTAGGTGCTCTTATGATAATAAAAGGTACAAAATAAATAACTTATATTATTATAATAATAGTACAATTACTGAATCAACAGTAATAGTTTCAGAGAAGAATAAAGATTTAAATTTAATCAAATTATGACATCTATAATTGGGATATGTAGGTACTGAAGTCTTATCAAACCTGGTGGATTAAGGCTTATCAAAAGATGTGAGGACTTATAAATTAAATATTTTTGAGCATTGCATTCTGAAAAAACAAACAAGGGTAAAATTTAATATAGTGATTCATAATGTCATAGGTATTCTGAATTATATTTACTCTAATTTATAAGAACTAATCCAGACAGTATCTTTGAGAGATAAGCATTAATTTTTTAATTTTGTTGATGATTTTTTCAAAAGAGTTTGGGTGTATATTATAAAATATGAGAATGATGTTCTTGAAACGTTTTCTAAATGAAAAAAGATGATTGAAATATAAACTAGTAAAAAAATCAAGCAACTTTGAACAACAACGATAAAGAGTATTACAATAATTCATTTATAAAAGTTTTTCAAGATAAGAAAATTATACGTCACTTCACAGGTAAAAACACACCATAGCAAAATAGGGTGGTAGAACGTATGAATCGAATATTACTAAAGAATGTTTAATGTATATTATCTAATGTTAAGTTAAGTAAAGAGTTTTAAGCTGAGATAGTTACTTATACAGGTCATCTCATTAATCGTTTATCTTTGATTGCAATTGGGGGCAAAATCTCGTTAGAAGTATAGTTTGAAAAACTTATTAATGATTATGGTTCTTTACACATTTTTGTTTCTACTGCTTATTATCATGTGAAAGAATCTAAGTTAGATCTCAAAATTAAAAAAGCAGTATTCACAAGAATTATCTCAAGTATAAAAGAATATCATTGGTGGTGTCCGACTTTAAAAAAGATATAATTTAATAGGGACATAATATTTGATGAGTTTTTTATGTTAAAGAAAATAACAGAAAATCATACAGAGATTAATGGTACTCCACAATAGGTAGAGTGTGTCCAATGGTAAATGGAGTTTAAAACAATAAAAGTTAACTCAGTAAAAATTATTAATTCTCTTATGAATGAGAAAAAATTTTTAAATGAAAAAGGAAGTTATACTCAGAAACTTTAATAATAACCAGAATCAATTACAATTAATAAGTCAAGATGTGAGATTTAAAAACCTACTCAATTTGGAGATATGATGGTCTATGTATTTCTAATTATAAAGGATGATATTCCTTCCACTTATAAAGAGGTAGTCAATTGTTCAAAAGTTAACCAGTTAAAGAAAGCCATGGTAGACGAAATGCAGTTTCTTAAGAAGAATAAAACATAGGAACTAACTCAACTATCAAAAGAAAAGAGGACAATTGGGTACAAAAGGGTATATACAAAAAGAAGATTTCCTAAAAAAAATTATATTCATTATAAGGCAAGATTAGTGGTAAAAGGTAAGGAAAAAATTAACTATAATGAGGTATTTTTTTTAGTTGTGAAGAACACTTATATTAGAATTTTGTTGGCCTTAGTAGCTTAGTTGAATTTAGAATTAGTTCAATTGGATGTGAAAATCTCATTTTTACACAATAATTTGGAAGAGAAAATTTATGTGACTCAGCCAGAGGAATTTAGAGTTATTAGTAACAAAAATTTAGTTTATAAACTGACAAAGTCGCTTTATGGTTTAAAACAATCTCTCAAGCTATGGTGCAAGCATTTTGATCAATTCATGATGGGTCAAAGGCATATAAGAAGCAAATATAATCATTGTGTGTATTTTTGAAGGCTACGATACTTTCTTTTTTATTTATCTACTCTTGTATATTGATGATATGTTAATAACTTCAAAGAATATTATTGAGATTGAAAATTTGAAAGTTCAGTTAAGTCTAGAGTTTGAAAGAAAAAATTTAGATGAAGTCAAAAGAATTTTTGGTATAAAAATTAATAGAGATAGAGAAAAAAAAGATTTGTTTGACTCAAAAGTAGCATCTAAAGAAGGTATTACAATATTTTAGTATAACAGAGCAATCAAAACCTATAAGTACCTCACTTACTCTTCATTTAAATCTTAATGCATCATTATCTCCGAATACTAATAAAGATTATAAATATATGACACGAGTACCTTATTTTAATGCAGTTGGTAACCTTATGTATCCTATAATATGTACAAGACTCAACGTTTCACAAGCAATTAGAGTTATAAATAGATATATGCATAACTCAATAAAAAGACATTGACAAATTGTAAAATAAATTTTATAATACTCATTGAAGATTGTAAATATTTGTTTAGCATTGAGCAAGATGTTTACTTAATTATTGTGCTATTGGTCATGTGGATTCTAATTATGCTAGTGATTTGGATTAAAAAAGATTAATTACTGATTATGTATTCATTCTTACAAAAACTCCAATGAATTAAAAATCTACTTTACAGTTTATAGTTGCTTTGTCTATTACAGAAGCAAAGTATATAGTAATTACAGATGCAGAATATATAGTGATTACAGAGACCATAAAAAAAGGTATTTGGTTACAGGAATTACTAAAAAAATTAGAAATTAATCAAAAAAAGATAAATATTTATTCTAACAGTTAAAATATTATTTATTTAAAAAAGAATTTAGCATTTCATATTTGTACCAAGTATATAAATATTAAATATT
>JAWDEX010000016.1:5373250-5402378 GCA_035221805.1 Trichilia hirta
GAGTATAAGGAGTACCACTAGGATAAAAAGGTTTAAGTAAAAAGCGATTCCTACAAGCTCTTAGGATAATTAAAGGTAGGAATAAATTATTTTACATTAGAGTGAGAAAGAAAGTTATTGGGTTATATATGTAGATATTGGTCCTAAATTATTAATAAGACATTTAGAATGAATATTGACCCATTACTAAAAACAAAACTATGAGACCTCAAGATTTAAGTCAAAATAGACAATATTATTGATAATGTTAGGCTAGATCTTATAATTGGTATCAGAGTCAACTCTCTTCTAGTATGATGGTAAGTTTAGAAAAAAATTAGGTAAAAGTTGATAAGCCTAACATGACCCAATCCTAAAAGATAGAGTGACATCAAAGTTAGAAGATATGAGTAAGGAGTAGCTCCTAGTAAATTACTAAGATGGCTAGGGGTATGGATGAGCCATTTTATATCAGAATAAGAGAGAAAATTACTAGGTTATATATATAGGTTTTTGTCCTAAATTATCAATAAGGTCTTTTAAAATAAGTATTAGCGTATTACTAAAAATAAAATCGTAAGGCCTTAAGAATTGAGTTAAAGGAAATAATATTATTAACAGTATTAGACCAGGTCTTACAAATAATTAAGATAAAATTCGTTAGCTTAATAAATTGAACTAAGAGTTAACATTAACTCTCTCTACGTTGAATTTTTAAAAGAATATGGATATATATCTAAAACTTAAGTCTATGGTCACTGTTAGTATTATATGCTCTAAAATTATTCGTATTCTTAATTTTGAATATTTTGTATTGAATCAATAATTATTATATGTACTATATATATTTATTAATAAATTTTTTTTCTTATTTATATGTATAAACTTCTTCTTTATTTTGATCATACTAATAATTATGTTTACATATAAATCACCTAGATAGTTTAATTACTTAAATTATTTTCTACGAACACAATATCAACTAAACATTAATATCATATAATAAATACACTGAATATCTTTCATAGATATCATAAAATAATATTAGTGAAACTAACATAAAAATCATATCATTAGAACATTAATATAAATTAATAATTAAAGAACTATTTTTTAAGTGTGATCAAAGAAATAATGAATTACATTGAATGTATACAATCAATAATTTATCATTTGATTATACTAGTATAAGAAGTAGTCATTTGACCTAAGGCATCATAGTTATTATTCAGCATAAATGCATATAATTTATATAATGTATGAATGCGAGACTAATTATGTCTCATACATAGAAGTTAATTTGGTTATATATTGTTTATATCAAGATATAAATAACTATCAAGATCAAATCCATTAACTTGATACACAAGATTTTAAGGTTTCATCAACTTAGTTTAGATTTAAGTTTTTAATCAATAACCAAAGTCTCTAGCCAAAGTTTTTAACAAGTTATATGAAAGATTTTTGTGTTAACAGATTCAGTGTGTGATGGCCATTAGTCTAAAAAAAGTTAAGTTTATAATTTTGATACATGTAAGCCTTAACTTAGTTAGGATTAGACAAATAAAAGAATTTTATCTGCACAAAATATATAATTAATTATAAAAAATTTGATGAAGATATTTTTATAGTGATTTAAGGATTATGGTATATTATTAGATATTAATTATAGTCATCGAGTGTTTAAATAGTTTAAAACAAGTTTAAAAGGAGAGAATCATTTTTCAAAGGTTGAAAATTAGAAATTTCATTAAGTTCTCTCATCTCTCTCTTTCGATCAAGGCAAAAGAAGGCATTTGAGATTTTGATTCTTAGAGACTTTAAGTATTTGGAGTTATTCTTTATCTTGTCATCACCAAAGGTTGGTGACCTAAACTTTAATTTTGCTTGATTTGTGTTTTTGGAAACTAAATGCATGTTTAATAAAAATTAACCCTAATATCGTGCTAAACACTTTAATCAATCTTCAACAACAGCATTTTAATGTCACATGAAAAGCTTGTAAAGATGAGTTCAAGACATATTGATTGATATTTCATGAATAAATTAATATAGAGATTTGACATTATATGAATCCTTACTCAATTAGGATGAAAAAAAATATAACTCATATGTTACATGCAATCAAAGTAAGGTTTAATAAAAAAAAAAAATTATTATAATTTAAGAATTATAGTAGATTACTAGATGTAATGTATAGTCGTTGAACTTTGAAAAAATTGAAGTCAAAGAATTTGGTACACACTTATTGCTAACTCACAATTAATTTTCATAGTCACACTAATATCTTTGAGCATTTCAAAACATAAAAGAGAGAAAAAAAATCCGTAATGGGATAATATCTTTCAAAATAATATAAAGGTCGAATGAATAAGTATTATATATTTATAGTTCTTTAAAGTATTAAATAATTTATACACGCACACGCACACGCACACACACACACACACATAAAAGTTATATGATATATTAATAATAGAGATTATTAAATAACTTTAAAATATGATTTTAAAGTCAAAAGAATTAAATTTAAATTAAAGAATTTAATTTAGAATTGATTTTACTATTTTATCCCTTAGAAGATATTTATTATTGATTTTACTTAATGATTAAGCAATTTTATTTTTTGATAAATATCACATTTTATTATTAAATAAATGAATTTTATTGGATAAATATCATATTTATTAAATGTCAAAATTAAGAAAAATATATATACAATATTATTTTATCTTCTGAAAAGGTTTCATACTTTTAAAGCTCATCTTCATCAAATTATTAAGTTTGGAGCAGGTAAAACTTGAAACCTAATTTGTTTTCTATATATATACTGATATATATTTAAAGAAACCATGATATGTTTGATGAAAAAATTGTTATATTGCATATTTAGGCAGTAGAATCCTTTCATAAACCTATCGTCGTGTTGCTCGCGATAAACTGACACATCTTTCTCACTTTTACAAATCTTTGATCTGGGATTTTTGATAATCTTATCTCAATTAACCTCTAACACAACTAAATGGCCTAACAATACTATAAAATCTGCGCCAAATATGTCTATTAAGACATTTTGGTGAATAGTTAGCTCCTCTAAAGTTTGAAACTTCTTATTCACATCATACAGGTAGTTTTTTCCATTACTTCTACTATTAGCCATTGCCTTAGGTCATCACTTCACTCTAATACCAAATTAATGTAGTAGAAATAAATTTAAGATGAATTAATCAAATGGATTAATCCTTAAGGGCCTAAAATCTATCAAGTAATATTGTAAACTCTAGAATTTAGGAGAATTTTATTTTAGTTGATAAAAATTTAAAGTTTGAAATATAAGGAATTTGAGCACTATTTATACTAAGAGTTTAGGACAAAAATAATTACAAAATTATCTTTAATTTCAAAATTAAACAAAACTAAATGAAATATAAATAGGAGTAAAAATATCATTTTTTGTAATTTAGAAAATATTAGGGGCTTGACTTAAAAGATACTGGAAGTCTGACAACTTAAAATTAAGGACCAACGTCTAAAAGTTTGGGACCTAACTTATTTTTGACGCTTTTATCTTTCTTCCATGTCGGGAACGAGTAAGAGGCTAAACCTCCTCTGGCCTCCGTCTCAGTCGACCCGGGGTACAGTTTGCTATATGAGAGTCAACAAGCTAGCATTGGGAATCTTTTATAGAAGTTTGATTGATCACTGACTGAAGGAGGTAGTGGCGAAGATCTAGACCCGACTGAAGCAACCGACCTTACAGTACATAAGAAATCTCTTGTTATTGCTATGACTTCTCCATATTATCGCAGCTAATGCCAATGGACATACATTATATTATGTTGTATTGGAGAACTAATAATCGATTGAAAATAAAAATAGTTGGGTATTTAATAAACTGCTCTGTTTAAAAATGGGCATTAAATTTTGGAGAGTCACAAGTTTCAAAATGAATGCTAGCTTGGTTAGTAGACAAATTTGTCGAAAGACGTCACATGTTAACTAGGTAAGAGATTCTATAATTGACAAGTGGTAGTCATTATCTTTGGGGTGTATTTTCCAGCACCTTGACTATTTTGTACATTTTATCTTTCTACGGCGAATGAGGTGCAACTTATAAAAAAGTAATTCTAAATGACAAATATTTTCTATAACTTAGCTTATTACATATTCTTCCCTACTTTTTTTTTTTTTGATAAATACTCTCTAAATTCGATAAGTTGCCTCATTTACCCCTAGAGTCCAAATCCTTCCAAGATCCGTTAAAGATTTTCTGTCCTATAGTGTGAAATTTTAGTTATACCCTCAGCAACATAACACCACGAATAATTTTTTCTCCTCTCTCTTTTCCTTCTTTTCTTTTGAGTCCAGGCTCTCTGCCACCCATACATCAAATCCTCAAATTTTCTCATCAACCAAACGCAAGAAATATGAAATGCTTGATACAATTCCTACATCACCACGGAAGAGATCTGCCAATGACCTCTTCTGGGACCCTACGACACCCAATCTCTCTGGTTCAAATCCAATCTCTTCCTCTCCCCAACCTCCGACTCCATTGAATCAGTATGTTGATTTACTGTTTGTCGTAATTTTCTTTCCTGCACAAGTTGGTGGCACTTGTTCATTGATAAACTTAAAACATCAACAATAAAATTAAATTAATTTTTTTTGCAGAAATCATGAACGGGTAAGGAGACCAAGCAAACACCGAAAAGGCAAACCAAGCCTTCGCTTTTTACATGATATATCGACCATATCTAGCACGTCATAAGGATTTATATCACTTGCTTGTTTACAATATATAAAATTGAAAGAGTAACCAAATCAGAAAATAAATGCAAATTAAAGCCAAAGTCTATCCACATAGTGAAACAGTTAAAACCCTTGCTTCCAGTACTTTTAAAGGAAAAGAAGAGGAAAATTAAGCTTCAAACTTAAATGCTGATATTCTAATATTCTGTAAATAGCTAGATATGATGTGGGATTTTGTTGTTGATGATGATGATGCTTCATAAAATCAAACGGTCTATTCATTTTCCTTCTTGTTGCCATCCATCCATCAATTATTGTCTCCAGTTTGGTTGGTGGTGGTTGTTTGAAGAGTCTCATTGGAGAGAGTGACAAGGTATTTCATAGCATTAAGTTGAACTTTGCAGCGAGCAGCTTTTTCCAAATCAATGCCACAAATAGGAGAAGAGGTCATTAGCAGATCTGTGCGGTGGTGCTGTAGGAATTGAATTACGCATTTCGGATTTCTTCCTTTTGGTTGATGGGAAAATTTGAGAATTTGATGAATGGGAAGTAGAGAGCTCAGATTCAAAAGGGAGGGATGTAGAGAGCTCGCAAATACAGTGGAAAGTCGATTGGTAGTTTTATGTTAAAGAGGGTATAATTGTAATTGCACATTACAGGGCGAAAAAACAATGACGGCTTTTGGTCAAATTTGGACGACAGGGATAAATGAGGAAACTTACGAAGTTCAGTAGGGTATTTATCACAAAAGAAAACGTAAGGGGGCTACATGTAATAAACTGAGACCGTAGGGTGTATTATTTTTCATTCCCCACCAGCAAAATTTGCGAAGTTGACAAGATAGCTCCATTATTATCTGCCACAATCCTGCATGAACTATGACCTTTCGTCATTATGCAAAGAAGATGAAGCATCCGGCGATGATATTTCCACAAGATGGACAAAATGCAACTTGAGAAATTGGTTAAATGATCCAACCATTCAAACACAACTTATATACGTCTGTCTCACGTAATGACAATGTAACTAGCTTGATCAGCTAATAGTAATAATAACAGAACCATCGATAAAATGTCAATGGGTCTACCGTAGATAGTCATGAAATTGGTTGGAAAATAGAAAAACTCTTCTACTATTAATAGAATCTATGATTGAGAACTTGCTTCCCAATAAGATCAATCAACTGCAACTTTGTTGACTTTTATAACAATTCACTGACAAATTTAGTTCAAGTTTTGAGGTAAAAGTCTCTATTTAATGTGGGCCATTGCCATTGCCAATCGAATTTCTTCATTTGTTTATTTCTTCCGTTTGTCTCCTATTCCTAATCTGAGCATATGATGCTCCTATAGCATGTGGTTGAGATTGGACATTGTTAAATAAATTAAGAAAAAGACAGCCAAGCTTAACCCTAAAAGAACATAGAAAAAAGGAATGAATCATGAAAATATTCTACCAATATATACACGAGGAAGCACCCTTCCAAAAGTAAATGAATTAGTAATCCATAGGGAGGCAGAAACCTTACTCAACTGTTTGGAGAAAACTCCGATGGCTTTCCTACAACCGCTTAATGAATACTGCAAACCATACGTGATCTTTGCGTCCATTTTGCTTGTGGTGGTGCTGAAGTTTTTCTTAAAGGAGAAGTCAGTAAAAAGAAAACTTAACCTCCCTCCAAGCCCTCCAAAACTTCCGATCATTGGAAACCTTCACCAGCTCGGTAACATGCCTCATATATCTCTCCGCCATCTATCTGAGAAGTTTGGCCCAATCTTATACTTACAACTTGGTGAAGTTCCAACCATAGTGGTTTCATCGGCTAAAATGGCAAAGGAAGTGATGAAAACCCATGATCTTGCACTTTCAAGCCGCCCTCAGATTTTTTCAGCCAAACACCTCTTTTATGATTGCACTGACATTGTCTTCTCGCCTTATGGCTCTTACTGGAGGCACATACGAAAAATTTGCATACTTGAGCTACTAAGTGCCAAACGAGTCCAATCTTTTAGCTTTGTTAGAGAAGAAGAAGTAGCTCGTCTGGTTCTTCGAGTAGCAGAGTGTTATCCTAACACCACCAATCTAACCAAGTTTCTTGGACTGTATGCAAATGATGTTCTTTGCAGGGTTGCATTCGGAAGGGATTTCTCAGAAGCAGGGGATTATGATCGGTATGGGTTCCAGAAGATGCTGGAGGAGTACCAAGAATTACTGGGAGGTTTTAGTATTGGAGATTTCTTCCCTTCCTTGGAGTTTATACACAGCTTAACCGGGATGAAATCAAGGCTCCAAACAACTTTCCAACGTTTTGATCAGTTGTTCGATGAGGTAATAAATGAGCGTTTCAATCCCAATAGAGAAACGAAAAAGCAGGACCTTGTCGATGTTTTACTTGATATACAAATGAATGGATCTTCCGAAATGCCTCTCACCATGAATAATGTTAAAGCCATCATCTTGGTTAGTTCTTAGTATGCTGCTTCTTTACTTTATGATCAATAAAGCCAATATGATATCTTCATAGAAAACTAAACGAATAAGTGTTCACAATGTTTTTGCAGGACATGTTTGCTGCAGGTACAGATACAACCTTCATAACCCTTGACTGGGGGATGACAGAGCTAGTCATGAACCCCAGAGTGATGGAAAAAGCCCAAGCCGAAGTTCGAGGGATTCTCGGAGACAGACGAGTTGTACTAGAAGGTGATCTGCCTTGTCTGCACTACCTGAAAGCCATTGTCAAAGAGATCTTTCGATTGCACCCTCCTGTTCCAGTTCTAGTCCCAAGGGAATCCGTGGAAGAAGTTACCATTGAAGGGTATAATATCCCAGCCAAAACACGAATTTTTGTAAATGCATGGGCAATAGGGAGGGACCCAGAATCGTGGGAAAACCCCGAAACGTTTGAGCCAGAAAGATTTATGGGTAGTACGGTTGACTTCAAAGGGCAGGATTTTGAGCTAATACCTTTCGGTTCTGGTAGACGGAGCTGCCCAGCTATTGCATTTGGAACAGCAACTGTGGAGCTAGCTCTTGCTCAGCTCCTCCACAGCTTTGATTGGGAACTTCCCTCTGGTATCAAAGTCAAAGATTTAGATACGACCGAAGTTTTTGGCATTTCGATGCACAAAATAGCTGATCTGATCGTTGTTGCCAAGCCTCATTTTCCCTAATAAAACTCATCATCAAGGAAGCTAAATTTTATTTTTCATCATATGTAATAAGCAGAAACGGAAAGGACAGTAATCTGTTCAGTAGAAGATTGCATTGAACGAATTTGTATTCTAGATTTGAAGATCCGTAGAAGTGGATAACTGTTGTCATGCAAAGTATTTAAAAAATAATAATATTGTAGTCAAAGGTATTGTGTAAACGGTAGGTTCTGAGAAAAGGTGATCGAATACTATCCTTGAGCTCGCAATAAAACTTAAACCTGCAAGGGATTGCTCGTGACAGTTTGCATCCACAACCCGTGGAAAGACAAAAGGGTGATGCAGTTTACAAAGAGAACTCAAACTTTACTAATCTAACTCATCTAACAACAGTTTAAACCGAAGCAACATACAGGAAAAATGGTACTTAAATAAACAACAATTCCCAAAGAAAATTTCCGGCTTAGGATGACTCAATTCAATTCACACAGAGAATGCTGCTGACTTTGCTTTCTTGTGTCAACACACACACAACATAAATGTTCGCTCTTTCATTCCTTCAAGACTTGCTGAGTTGCCAGTTCATGACAGTCATCAGATAACTATATACTTCGTTAAATATATACAAAATGTTGCAGAGTTGCTGGAAAACTATATAAACAGAAAGAAAAAAGTAGTTACATTCTAGACAGTAGGATTCACAGTACAATACACATGGCTAAGGCAGTAGCAATCTCATATTCTAGTAACTGGTTAAGCAAAATTTCGTCTACAAGCAAGTCTTGTTTTAACAAATTACGAGACAATCACTGCTCAACTGATTCAGCACTGGCGTCTGAAAGAAACTTGTGCTTTAACGCATCACAGTTGTAAAATATGAAAAATATGTGGCTCGCAATTCATAGCTAAAAATTGCATTTGCCATCTGCTTTATGAACTACTCTGGCTTCCAAAATTGGATCCTAGGCAGATATCTGGTTCTTGGAGGTCAACCATCACTTGAGTTTTGTCTCTCAGATGCTTAAATCAACTACCTTCAAGCCCAGCCGCGGAATTTCAGTGAGACCTTATACCCTGGATATACTGGCCAACTTGCTGAGCACCAATAAACAAGGCATCGGCAACCAAAAACACACCAACCTGTGTCCGAAACAGTATGATATTACTCTCATCAAAATAACAATTAAGTTAAGGCCAAACAAGAAACATTTTACTAGGACAATTACTCTATAATTACCAGGCGTGCAGAGAACAGTAATCGATAACCCCAACCTTCTCTGGCAGCTTGAGCTCTTTGTTGATCTGTCCAACTGAAACGGAAAATATCGAGGAAATGTTCAGTACACTAAATCAACAAATTCCTGTCATCGTAAGGTTAAAAACATTTATTCCCCCAGCAGTAATGTATTATAGGTATATAAACAAGACGTAATACAGACACTGGATAAAAGCGCAACAATAAAACTTTGTGTGATCTAGAAATATTCTGAAAGAACTTATTGGGATATAAATTTCAATAACCAAGTCATATAAGGAAAATCTATTAAATCATAAATGGATGTATAGTATTTATTTTCAATTAGACCAGCCCAATCATCGAGTCAAAGCAAGTTCAATTATGTCCCAACAATTATGGGATTACCAGGCATTTAATGGATTTAGTTTCCATGCATCCCAGTGAGATACATGAAATGCATGGAAACTGCGATAAATAGCATTGACGTTATATTCCAAACCAATACTCGCGCAAACTTAGTCCATAGGTGAGCAAACCCACTCCCTTGCATGTTTCATGAATATTTTGAGTTCAACTAGAATATATTGCAAAATAGTTTTGGAAACTTTTAGAATTATCTTTTGATTACACTCCATCTGATAGGCTTAATAAAAGAACACAATTGTACGGTTTTCAGAAAAGCTCTCTCTCTACGATTGTGTACGGAATTGTTTCACAATATTTATTGGTTTTCTCACAGTACTCCACTAGTACCTCAGAATTCCAACATATAAATGGTCCATAGCGTGGACTATCACATATATGTTTCGAAAAAGAAATACATGAATATGAAAAGGTTCACAAAAGAAATAATAATTGTGATACTGAGATATATACCCAAGAAACTCAGAAACTCCTCCAATTCCAGCGAATTTCAAAGGCTGAGGACCTTCTCTGACAAGATCCTAATCCAAAAAAGTTCAGACCCACTAGATTAACCAAACTTCTATCCAATCAGAGAAAATAATAGAAAGAGGAAGAATCAAATGGAATATGTAAAATATAAAAATAAAGGGAAATTCAAAATTTCACATTGAAAACACAAATACCTCCACTTCAGCAGTTTCTAGACCCCCTTGAACCCAGAAAAGGTTTCGATATCCAAAATTGTATAACAGTTCACAAGCAGCTAGAGACCTTTCAGAAAACTATAGTTAGTGGAGAAAAATATGCAACAACAGTTAGTTGTTCAAGTCAACGATGAAATTTAATTAACCTAAAGCACCAAATAAGTTTAATAAAAGTTTCACCTCAATCCTTTCTGGCATGCAACAATTAGGTCAGCATCTTTTGGGAATTTCTCTTCGACTTTTGCTATGAACTGCCTGTGAAAGAAAGAATAATGACAATGGAATTTAGCATCTATGCATAAATTCAGGCACAAACCCACAAAATTAAGAACTTTAAAAGGAATTTGAAACATACTTATCATAAGATAAATTAGGCGCACCACTCCACCAGCCGCCTACAAAACATAAACTCAATTTAAGAAGAAAAAGCAGCAAAGTCCAAGAAAATTAGTTTCATAAGTTGCACTCCAGTGGCTAGTAAAAAATTATATAATCATCATCAAATAATAATTCATTAGGCAACCAATTAAATATAATTAATAAGGACATGAGAATTATAGTACTAATTTGGAATAAGATGCAGTAGATGATATACGAGATAGAATGTCACATACCCATAACAAAATTGGTGACCTTTTTGGAAAGCGATCTGGCACTAAATTGGTCATCAACTTCGAAGATTGGAATCCAGGTCGAGCCTTTAACCCAAGCCTTTGAAACAGGGAACAAAAATTTGAAGATCCAACAACAAAGAGAATGAAATAAACATCAAAGATATTATTTGGCTAATCAATGTAAACACTTTCCAAACAACAAAGAATATTATTACTTGAACCAATAAAATTTCAATTTCACTATACTAAAGAATACTACATTTTGGTTCTTTTATGTGAGGAAAGTTAATGGAGTTCCATATCTAACATGAAAAATCACCATTGTGAGTAATGTAGCATAAAGGAGGAAGTCTATCTACAAACACAGCATGTTTCTTTTGAATTAAAGCTGATATGCAACTTCTACAAATATCATATGTTCGCAAGATTTGAGGTTTAAACATGGAAAAAGGAAAAAACTTTCACCTTTTTCCGCTCAGTAGACGGTCGAACATCAAGTAAGGTTTTGTCAGAGAGTTGAATTGCATACCCAGCTTCCCTAGGTGTAAGAACTTTTACTTTTCCTTTCCTGATCTATATACACAATGCAGTAAAACAACCAAATTAAAACCTTAAGCTCATTACTAGAAAGGAATTGAGGCAATGTCATCATTTTCATGTTCAACAAAGAAGACTGATATATGTAACTATATACTATAAGTATAATTAATAGAATCTTGTGAGCAATCGTTTGGAGAAAAAACAGTATCATCCATATATACAAAAACACAACTCAAATTGAACTCAATTGAACAAGAAATGAAAAAACCCTCATTAACAATAATTAACAAAGGCAAACTGTATATTTTCATGAAATGATTTGCAATACCAGAGAATCCCATCTCTTCTTTGCAGCAGCCGTATCTCTCATTTGCTTCAACTCGTAATCTTCTCCACCAGCTTGCATACGAATACCACCCGAATGCTAATCAAAACAAAGACATCCCATCTCAATTTTCCCTATCTACTTTCCTTCGTTTTCTCGGAAGGCAAAAAGGATGGTGAGTAAAAAAATTGACAAAAACCCACAAATCAGAACTAGAAATAAATGGAATTTATGCTTACTAAAGGGTAAGTAATGTGAGAAGATGTAACTTGAAGAGAAGATGGGTCGGATGATCTCAAGTAAAGAGCTTTCCCAAATAGTTTTCTTCTCTGACCTTTGTGACATGTAAGTGCATTGAGAGTAGGAAGTGCTAGAGATTCCATCATCAAGAACTTTGAATTTGCTTATCCTCCCTCTGTATTTTTACGAATTGCTTCAATGATAAAGGGCAGGAAAAAAACAAAAGTTTATATGGATTTTGTGAGTTTCTGTCGCCTGTCGGGGTTATCCCCAAGAACCACACAGACGGCTAGTTGATCAAATAACTAATTTCTCAGTTAGGAAAGAAAAAACAAACTAATTTCTCCATTTTCCAAAAAAGATTATAAATAAAAATATGTGGTAGCCTTTCTCTCTTGCCAATAATGATGGACAAAAATTACTAAAAAAATTAAATTTTAGTAAAATTATAAAAAAAAAAAAATTGAAATGTAATTAAATTTTTTTTTTCAATAATCTATACCAAACATGTAACTAATATATAGAAATTAATAATTTTTATTAAAACATTAAATTTTAGATTTTAATAATCCCATTAATCTTTTTATGTAATTCTATCTTATTGAAAAATTTTCAAATAAAAGCAATAATATAAGCTATTAAGAATTTATTTGTATATAATAAAAATTATATAAAGAATCTATTTTTATATAAAATTAAAATATTATTATATTAGATTTGAACCTAAGAATTTAGGCAATTATGATTTTGCATGAATGCTTAGCGGAATTCTTTTCCTTTCAACTGAAATGTAATTTTGAGGATCAGTCAATGCAATTTAGGAATTATAATATAGTACAAATATGGGGCCTCAATACGATGTGATATAATTCAATTAATGTGACTCCATGAATGATAGGAAGCTCGTATCGAAAACTTGATTATGCCATGAATGATAAAAATTCCATTACTCCATGTTGATGTTGTGAGGATTACAAAGCAAAGTTCATTATAAAAAAATGTTAAAAGAGTTAAATGTACTGTAAAAGAAAAATATAGAGTGCAATGGATGGAGTTGGGAGACCGTTTTATATAGGTGACGGTCTATATACATAAATTAAATTTTAAATTTTGTGTTATATATATATTATATTAATGTTTAAAATTTATGTTGAAGTGTTTATTGGTGTATACTGTAGTCAATCCTTAGATACAATACAGTTAATAGAATTAAGTTTTAAATTTTTTTTTACGAAATATCTTCAATAAAAGATTTTTTTGACAATTTTTTTATAATATCAACAACATCGTGGGGGTACTGGAGTGATTTTATTTTTAGAGGTATTTATATTGATACCGAATTCGAATTTTTTAGAATACATTTAAATATAAGAATTTGGTGCAATCGAAATTTTATCCTGTATTTAATATTATTATAATATAATCTTTGTACGTAATTTTAATTAATTCAAAGCAGATAATATATAATTTACAAATATATACCTTAAATAAGTGAGTGTTTAGTATGTATATGATCGACCGCTATAGTAATTAAATAAGTAAATGTCTAGTCTGTATATGATCTATCATTATAGTGATAACTGAATATAAAAAAATTTTTTGATCGTTCAAAAAAAATAAAATAAAATAAAATTATAGCATTAAGTATTTCTAATTCTGGGTTTGCAGGTATCTGTTGCAAATATCAGCAAATTTTTATTGACTGTGGGGTAATGAAATTGCCATCCCTCGACCAAGTCGCCCAAGTGGATGCCAGCAGGCAAGCGGCAGCCTCCATTGTATGATTCAATAAATGGCTTTCTTTCGGATCAATGAATTTTTAAATCTTTAACGAAAAGAAATTGGTAAAAATAAAAATTAAAATATTAAATATTAATTAAAAATTAATAAATCTCATTCAAAATTAAATTAATGTTAACAAATATTTTTTACAACTTTATTTTTAAAACAAAGCAAAAAATAATTATACCAAACAGACGTATGCCTTCGATAAATTATATCAAGAATTAAAAATTATAACATTATTTAATAGGTTAAGTAGATTGTAATTGTGTTAGATTTTAACATATTTTTTAATATATTTTAACATGATTTTTAAAGTATTACTATCAATTTATATTTTAATATCAATCATTTATATTATAAATATAATTAAGTATGTTTTTAAAATATGACAATATAATTAAATACTTTTTAAATATAAAAATATAAAATAATTTTATTAAATCATAAATAAGTTAATATGATATAATTATTCGAATAATTAATAATATTACAAACGAATTCACGTCTTAACAATTCTAAATTCAAGTTTGAATGGCTGATTTGGTGATGTTTGTAAAAACATAAACGAAATTCTTTGTTCGTAAAAACATTTGATATAAAAGAAGTTCTTTCTTTGTAAAAACATAGACATTTAAGATCAGGAATGCTATCAATGCCAACTGTGACGTTGTCTACAGTGAATCTTGGGTTGTTAACATTAAGCCAACTTCATTGGTTAGAAATGTTGACAATAAGGATGACCACACGTGTCCATGGCTCCTTCGTCAGTTTCTCGTGGACTATTTTGGTAGATGGTATATTAATTTATACCTTCACATCATCTAAAAAATACAGAGATTCATTGGAGCCCTGACTGGCCGCAGCTACAAAATTCTTTCTTTCTACTTAAGCTCAGAGCAACTGCAAGCGCTCAATATGATTTCTGAATTTCTTTTGATGCTCTTACTAATTACTACATCATCACTTGTGATGCTTTTATTGAGGAAGGAAGTACAAGCAAGGAGGCTTCCTCCTGGTCCAAAGAGGCTACCTCTTATAGGAAATCTGCACCAACTATCCGGGAATCATTTACCCCATCTATCGCTGCAGCAACTTTCAAACGAATATGGACCGATCATGTTCTTGCAACTTGGTTCGATTCCCACTTTAGTTATTTCCTCAGCTGATGTTGCTAGAGACGTCTTCAAAACCCATGATCTCATCTTTTCAGGTAGACCTAAATTATTTGCGGCGAAGAATTTTAGTTATAACTGCAGTAATATAACTTTTGCTCCTTATGGGGAGTACTGGAGAGAGATCAGGAAGATTACAATATTGGAATTGCTTGGCTCAAAGAGGGTCCAATCATTCCAGGCAGTGAGAAATGAAGAAGTGGCACATATGCTTGAATTTATAGCTCGATCGTCCGGATCGATTGATCTAAGTGGATTGATATTTCTACTAGCTAATAACATTTTATGCCGCGTGACTTTCGGTAAAAAGTACCCCAGCGGTGCAGAGACTGGCAAGAGTAGGTTTGACAACTTGATGCGTGAAATGCAGGGTTTGATGGGAGAATCCAGTGTAGCAGACTATTTTTGGTGGATGGAATGGCTTAACAAGTTTAATGGCCGAGAAGCAAAAATGAATAAGATTTTCAGAGAACTTGACAGGTTATATGATGAAGAAATAGAACAACATCTCGATCCCAAAAGGACTAAACCTGAGCATGAAGATCTTGTTGATGTACTTCTTCGAATAAAAAATGACCCGAGTCAAGCGATAACACTAAGCAATGAACAAATTAAGAGTATCCTCATGGTAATGCTCCATACTTATTCTAAACGATCTGCTTTCTCTTTATTTGTATCTCATCCTTGTTTTTCATTTATTTCCTATTCTCCTTCAAATTAATTAGCTTGGATTGCTGATTGAAATAATTAATAACTATTAACTCTTAGGACATCTTTGTTGCGGGGACGGATACTTCTTCAGCCACGCTGGTTTGGACAATGGCAGAGCTTGTCAGGAATCCATCTGTGATGGGAAGAGCACAAAATGAAGTAAGACAAGTTGTGGGAAGGAACGAGAAGGTGGAAGAAGGCGATCTTTCAAAACTGACATACCTAAAGTTAGTCCTGAAGGAAACATTAAGACTTCATCCACCCGCCCCATTACTAGTCCCTAGAGAAACTACGGAGGCTTGCATGGTCGGAGAATACAGAATTCCTTCCGGGACAAGGGTATTTACTAATGCAAAAGCCATAGCAACAGACGCTAAATATTGGGAAAATCCATATGAGTTTCGACCTGAAAGATTCTTCAATAGCTCCATTGATTTCAAGGGACAAAACTTTGAGTTGATACCATTTGGAGTCGGCAGGAGGGGTTGTCCTGGAATAAATTTTGCCATTCCACTCCTAGAGCTTGCACTCGCAAATTTGCTGCATTGTTTTGACTGGAAATTACCACCAGGAATGAGAATTGAAGATATGGATATGGAAGAAGCATATGGCATAACAATGCACAAGAATACTCCTCTCTGTGTGATAGCTACACCCGCTAATTCATAAGGATTCATATTGGATAGCCATGTATGAAAAGGGATTGAGATTTTCAAACAAAATGCTCTGCTGTGATGAATTCATTTTCCGTTGTTTCTAAACTGTGATGTATTTTGAATTCGACTGCTAAAATTAATGTTTAATTTCTCAAGGCTCGTCAGCTCCTTGCGCCAATTTCGTTTCCTAGGAAACTTGTTATAGAGAGCCATTGTTTCAATGTATCCTGATTCTGAAATGGGCCAGTTGGCGAAGACTATAGATTTGTTATGCGACCTGCCCTTTCTTTCGATGATATTTCTATTCTGATCAAAGAAAGCATATCGGTGTCCTATTCCCTTTCAGAAAAATTAAACGAGCCTAAAACAATAATGAAGCAAAAATAAAGTGAGCAATGAACAAGAAAAAAGTACTCATTGTATGAATATAAACTTATGATGTAAATAAAAAATAATTGAAGGATGTGAGTGAAATTAAACACAACCATTAAATAAACAATGCGAGTGAAAGTGATTGAGAAAATGAGATATTGTTCCTATTGAAGTGAGAAAAGTTAGCATACAATTAAGTGGTATTTATAATAGTATGAGCTACTCGTGTGATCAATTAAGTAAGAATTAATGTCATTAATTATACATAGTGGATGTTTAAACCAAATATATGGTAAGTGGTGCCAATGGCCAATAAACAAGAAGGGTGAAAGTCATCGATAATAAATCAACATATAGAATTATCTAGTTTTTATTTACAAAGAATTCTAAATAATTTAAGAGAATCAATACCTGGTGTAATTTTAAAAGCAACCGTGTAATCAATTTATTCGTAGTCTTTATCTCAATTATCATGACAGTACCAGCCATTTGTTTCTTAATTAAACTTGTAGCAGGGTCCCTCTGTATAAGCTTTTATCAATTATCAATAATAATATTTCATTATCAGGAAAATGTTGATTACGATTTAAAACTATTATTTTCTAAAAAAATTTACTCTATAATTTATAATAGGATTCCTTTTATCTATTAATTAAATATCTTGACGATATGCTTAAAAAACCCAAGATACAGTTATTTTTTAAATAAATAACTGTTAATTATAATTAAGTGGATAATTGATAAATATTACCAATCAAAATAAAAATAAATATTTATCATTGTAATTTTAAAATTAAAATCCTTTATATTAATTTTTTTTTTTAATTTATGTTGAAAAGTAAAAATTAATAAGATTTAACTGATTTCAAGGATTTTCCTTTCCAATCCGTAATTCTGAAGCAAAAATTTGAGAGGGCAAATTGGAGTTGACAGCCTGCACGAGAAAGTAACTCACAACTACACTTCCTACTTGATACGCCAACTACAACGTCAGATGGAGAGAGCGTACGGACTTCTCCGCCAATTAACTCTTATCTCAAACTACAAACCAAGATGCTTCGGAAACACGACACTTTTAACCAACTAGAGTATACAAAGTTATACACTGATTGCTTATAGATGGATACGAAGATTCGCATGCAAGTACAATGCTATCCTGTCTCTCATATTTTGACTCGAGTTTCAATTTTAACTGCTAGAAATATAAATTAGGTTACTGCTTTATTAACTGGATGCTGATAATGATCTGATCTTTTCAATTGTGAATAGGCAATTATTGGTTAGTTCCGATTTCTGAATTCAGAGAGGATGCATTTGGGGTTAAATTTTTTCAAATGTTTTCCGGAGTAAATTCCTCGAGAATTGAATCCTGATGACTTAAGAAACCATTTTCAGTTTTAGATTTTAATTGGTGGGGTATTCGTCCTACTATTGACTCTTGGACATTTTCTATAGATGGAAACAAGTTCAAATTTTATCTGGTGTTCCTAATAATGACCGGGTTTTGGAAATTTCTGGATTCTATATTGGATAATTCTGTCTAGAATTAAGATGCATTCTCCTTATGCATTGCTGGTTTCACTTCATATGGTCACGCTTCAAGTCTTTGATTCCATTGCCGTTGCTTTCATTCCTGACCCCACTGTTGACTGGATATAAGAAATGTCTTCCTTTGCTGTAAATTTTCCAATATGAAGAAGAACATACAAATATTAGAAAAGTTTTCAATGAATGTCAGATGATAAAACGTTTTCAATTAATTTAGTTTTTGACATGTTATGCTGGACTTGGTATCATTGAGCGATCTGTTTCTGTGGTCAACTTGGTTTCTTAGTGTTGAATCTTCTTTAGGCCGTTATAGTTACGGTCAGCTCGTTTATTTGTGTTCATATTTGTTGGGGGTTGCAGAATATCCCGTGTTATTGGGCCGATAGGTGGGGTAATTAGGTCCTAGTTCATATTCATGGAGTCATTACAACAATTCGCAGCCGTATGCTTCCCCAAGTCAAGAGTATGTGCCACAGCAGCATTATCCTCCCCCACCTCAAAGCTACAGTGATCGGACTCTGGAATCGAAAAGGAAGTTGGAGAGGAAGTACTCCAAGATATTTGATAACTATAATAGCCTGAAGCACGTATGATATATATTCCTCTTTCTTATGTACGGGTTTGATACCAGCAATATGCTCAGTTAGAGATGTTTCAAGTTGCTTAAAATGTAGATAGTGAGAAGAAATTTTGTTCTTGCATCTTCAACTTGTTTTATGGATGACTGAATGCATGAATTTTCCTAACTCATCCCGCCGTTGGAAAATGAAAAATGATATGTCAGTGACAGTGATTTGATTTTATTTCTTTTGCTCTATCAAAATGGCTGAGTTGAACTTTCGCTTATACCCACAGGTTACAGATGCACTGACACGGGCTGGACTGGAGTCATCAAATCTCATTGTTGGTATTGATTTCACAAAGAGCAATGAATGTACAGGTTTGACCATATCCGGGTGCATATATGTTATTTTTTCGTGTCACTGTGAAACATACTTAACCCAGTTTGTTAATAGGTGCAAGATCATCCTAACGGAAAGGTCTGTATCACATTGGAGATTATCAAAATCCCTATGAACAAGCTATATCTATTATTGGTAAAACATTTCTTCCTTTGATGACGATAACTTAATTCCATGCTTTGGATTTGGAGATGGTACTTCTTTTATTTTTTATTTCTATTTAAGTTGTTTTGCTTTGCTTGTGTAGTGATCTGTCGGTAATTTATTTTAAATTGATTCTATCTGCTGGCAGCTTCAACGCATGATCAAGAAGTGTTCAGTTTTTATCCAAATGAGAGATTTTGTAATGGATTTGAATAAGTGTTGAGCCGATGTAGAGAATTGGTCTCTCAGCTACGACTGGCTGGTTGCAATGTGATTCGATTTTTTGCTTTTTCTTCCTACTTTCGTTGGTTTCCTTAGTTAAAATGTCATTTTTTTTTTATTTGTTTTACTTTTCTCTGTTTTCTACGGGGCCAACATCGTTTGCCCTTATCATTGAGATGGCTGTCACTATTGTTCAACAGCATGGGCGCCGCTACAACGTTTTACTGATAATAGCTGATGGACTGGCAAATTTCTGTTCTATGTTCCTTAATTATGTAAAACTATGATTTACAGGAGCTTTAAATCTGATTTGGTTTTATCATTCTTTTCTTTTCCTTTTTCTCTCTCCTTTTCTCATTTACAAGGTCATATCATTTCAGGGTTACTGATAACGGGTATCAGACAAAACATAGTTCTTATAATTAATGATGAAAGTAGATGTGTAAGATTTGTAAGATTCTGTGTAGCTGACAGTCTAAATGAAGTAACGAACCGTAACTTGGATAAATTCATTGACACTAAACAACCTATTGCAGTGGTGGTACGTAGTTATCAGTGCAAGAGATAATTGTTGCAAATTGCAAACTCTATGCTGCTGGGTAAAAAAGTGCGATTAGATCCAGTTTCCTGGCAAACCACATGATCTGTTGGTGCTTCCTTACCATGCAATTCTCATTTCAAATTCTCTCAGTATGGTATAATTCACAAACTTTGGGTTTACAGTTGACAAGAAGTCTTGACACTGAGCATGGCCAACAAAGTCCACAGGAAAAGAAAATTGTTGAAGCAACTCTTAAAGCAAGGATGTTCAATTTAATTCCTTCTATGATGATTTCATTCTAGACACCTTTTGAAACATTCTTGTTTTTGCAGTGAGTACCCCTTGTCAATTATATTCGTTGGGCTTGGATATGGGCCGTGGGACATGATGATGGAATTTGATGATAACATTCCAGCCCGAGCATTTGATAATTTTCAGGCATGGATATCCTGGTGGCAATAGGATTTGCTATTTTCTGCCATTTTGTAGCTTGTATCTCTACCCCAGTTGAGAAATCATTGTCACTTTGTCTTCTGTAATTTGTAAACGTTACAGGAATTGTGTCAAACAATGTTAACCGGTCCAGAAAAGAAGCTGAGTTGGCTCTTGGAGCCTTGATGGAGATACCTTCTCAGTACAAAGCGACACTAGAACTTAATTTGTTGGGTTAAAAATTTAGTATTCCTAGTTAGGCTTGTGAAGTGTTTACCACTTTGGTCTGTAGCCAAAATCAATTGCTTTTTGTTATGTCACAATGCTTTCGTATCCTGTGATGTCTGTCATGATGCTTTCGTATGTGGCCATAAATTTTTGACGATGGACAGATTGATCTTCAACAAAATTGTTAGTGGCCGACCAACTATTCTAGTACCACGACATTCGATTTAGTAGGGTTACACATAAAGCTTCAGGCTGCATCCGTTTTGCTCTCAATAAGATTCATTTTGGAATAAATTTACTTCATTTTAGGATTGACTGTCTCTTGAGCATATGGATTGCTAATAAACTTGAACCGTATATGACCACAAGCTTCTATGTCTCTTCCCCCACCGGTGACAGGACAACAATTTGTTTTTCATTCTCACTTACGGGAGAAAAGGAACATTCTCATTTTCTTTTCAAATTTGTTAGTATTTAAAAGATGAAATTAATGGAGAAATCCGATTTTGTAGGAAAAATAATAGTAGGAATGCAGCAAATAGAAGTAATTCTTGCATTTATTTGATGCATCTAACTTACATTTAAATAGTCAAAAGAAAAATAAACTAAATGAAAATCATCCATAAATGATAGTAATTCTCATATATCATGTGTCAAAAACAAATTAACTACTTAAAAACTAGGAACAACTCATTTAAATAATTCAAACAGTCAAATATATATATATATATATATATATATATATAAAGGGCACATAGACTTATTGTAGTTCTGAAGCAAATATTTACACTCTTATTTACTTTAAGAACTACAAATTCTAATTTTCTTTCTTAGAAGCTCAAACTTTCTGACTATAAGTGAATTTGTAAATAAGTTTGCCAACTGATCTTCAAGTTTACAGTAAATTAGAGTTACTTCTACATTTTTTTGCAGCTCCCTCACGAAGAAAAACTTAATGTTGATTTGCTTAGTCTTTCCATGAAGTACCAGATTGTGAGAGATTGCAATTGCTGCCTGATTATTAACAAAAATCTCTATATCATCCTTTTTCTCTAAATGTAGATCACCAAAAGTTTTTTTTTAAACCATAAAGCTTGATTGACTACTGCTGTTGCTGCAATGAATTCTGCTTTTATAATGGATTGTGCTACAATCTTTTACTTCTTGAAGCACTATAATAAAACTCCTAAACCTAAATTAAAACAATATCCTATGGTACTTTTCATGTCATTGATGGATCCAGCCTAGTCACTATAAGAGAAGTCACATAATTTAAAATTTTCACACTTCTCAAACTTGACACCATAATCAATAGTACCTTCGATATATCTTAATATTCTTTCTATTGCTCTTAAATGCATTTCACTTGCACAATGTATAAAATGAGACACAAGACTTACAGCAAACATGATGTTAGGCCTTGTTGCAGCAAGATATATTAGGCATCCAATCAAACTTCTATAGTAACTTTTATCAACTTTATCAGCACTATCTTCCTTATTCAACTTCTCTTTTTGATTCAATAGTATGCTTCTTACTTTGCACTCCTCCATCTAAAATTTCTTTAATATTTCCCTTGCATACTTCTTTTGATAGATGAACACTTCATTTTGGTTTTATTTGATTTCCATCCTAGGAAAATCGGTCATAAGACCAAGATCTATCATTTCAAAAATCTGCATCATTTTTCTTTTAAACTCTTCAACTAGCCCTATATTGTTTTTTATTACCAACAAATCATCAACATAAAAGGATACTATAAGAATGTCATTGCTCTTATGTTTAATATAAAGAGTAGATTCAAATACGCTTTTTTAAAATCTAAGCATAATAGATGATCATCTATTCTGTTATACTAGGCCCTTGGTGCTAATTTTAGATCATAAAGAGCCTTTTTAAGTAGGTAGACTCTATCTTTTTTTTCTTGCTCTGTCAATTTTCTGGTTGCTCTCTATATATTTCTTCTTACAATATGCCATTTAAAAAGATTAATTTGACATCTAACTAAGACACTTTCCAACCCTTTTATACTATATTGCTAGTAGCAATCTGATTGTGTCTAATCTAGTAACTGGAGTAAAGGTATCAAAAAAATCAACACCGTAAATTTGAGCATACTCTTTAAAGACAAACTTGGCCTTGTATTTGTTAATGGAGCTATTTGAATTGAGCTTTATTCTAAACACCCATTTTACTCTAATGACTTTTTAATCTTTTGGCCTGTCAACTAATTCCCAATATTTATTTTTTGGTATCATTAATGTCTCCTCCTCCATTGCCTTCTTCCATTTTGGATTTTTAAATGCTTTTTCATGTCCAACAGGTTCGTCTATTACTACATTGCACCTCTGATAAATGTCTAAAAGCAACCTTATTTTTCTAATTGAAAGATTATCTTTTAATTCATTCTGCCATTGGTTTGTTATTTTCTCTTTTAAAAAGTTCTCATTTAGTTCTTATGAGAATCCACCTATTCTTTGCTAATTCTTTCTATCCTATTACTCATCTTTATTGGAGTGTACATCTCTAATGATAGACATTTTTTCTGTTTATAGATGATATAGTTTGTTAGCTTTGGAGACTAAATTGTAACCCACAAAGATGCCTAGACTTGCCTTCTTGTCAAGTTTGTCTCACTTGACATGTGGAAAATGAACAAAACACATCTATCCAAATTTTAAGAAAGAAAGGTTTATACCCATACTAGGCCTCAAATGGAGTTTTATCTTCTAAAACCTTCGTTAGAAGTTGATTTTGTAGAAAAATTACTGTGTTGGCTACTTCTGCCTAAAACCTTTTAGGCAACTCCTTCTTATACAACACACATCTTACTATTTTCATTATAGATCTATTTCCCTTTTTGCTAATTCCATTTTGTTCTATAGTGTATAAAGCAGTAAGCTGATATTCAATGCTAGCTTCTTCACAAAACATATTAAATTCAGTTGAGGTATATTCTTTTCTATTGTCAGATCTTAGAACTTGAATTTTGCATTAATTTTGATTTTTACCTATTTTTTAAATTTCTAAAATACTCTAGTTGCCTATGTTGTCCCAAATAATATCACCCAAGAGGAGGGATAAATTGGGTGCAATAGCAAATTAAAAAAAATTCTTTTAAGAATCACATAAAACACTCAGCAAGTAACAAAGAATAATAAAACACAAAAAAATAAAAAACACACATAATTTTATAGTAGTTTGGCAATATGCTTACATCCACTCTTTCTAATTTATCTCTTTGTATTGAAGAATTCACTATTTCTTCTTAGTTTTATGGGTTAAAAGTAACCTAGATATACTTTTTACTTTTGTGAGGTGAAGAGAAACTTTTAAAACTCTTTCTTACACGAGTGAAAAGTAACCCAATATCTCCTTATTTTGAACGGGCAAAGGACAATGCAATATACAGAATAATAAAAGTTAAAACTATTTGTAAACTCTTACAAGAATGAATATACAGGATAGCATATAAATTCTCTTTTTCTCTCTCTAGAAAGTGCACAGTAAAATTACAGAGAATTTTTAAAGTATTTCACTTTATTAATTGCTTTACATTATTATTATTCTTGTTCATTTTTTATCTTCTATATTATCTAGAGCATGTTTTTAATTTATTACTTTGAAATTTGTGTCTCCAACGAGTTTAAAATCTACCAATAATATTTGTGATAAATGTTTTAACTAATGATTACAAAGACGTATCTTCTCTATGTATCAAAACATTCAGTCTAGATTTTGATACTTTTTATTTTCACTCTGTTAGTGTCGATATATATTTGTTTGTGTATCAAAATATTTTCCTTTTAATCCTTGGGTGTCGATACATATAGCTTTGGATATCAAAATTTCTATATGTGTCGCACTTCAGCTATTTTTGCGCCTTAAAAGTGATGATACTTTTAAGTGATATATCAAAACTTTTGCTAGCCGCTTTGTGGATTTTAAACCTTTGGCTTCAAAGTATTAAAACTCATATGGCTTTGAATCTTATTTTTAACCCATCTTTCTAATGTATCAAAACCTTTAAGAAAGGTGTTGATATCTTTACCCTTAAACTTTAAGGTATCAAAATATTCCATCCAAAGTGTCAAAACTCGTGAGTCCCTTATTTTACATCGAGGCCTTTTTCTTCACAAGTGTCGATCTTTCATTCCTGTGTATTAAAATTTTTACTTTATAGTATCAATACATTTATGCAATCTATACCAAGGTGTCGATACTTCTCATATAAGTCTTAAAACATCCTTTTCTTCAGATCAATATGCACCCATTTCTGAATATAGTTGTCGATACCTTTACTTTTATATATTGATACTTTCTTTGTCAAAGCAATAGAATTCAAACAAAATTACCCTGTTTTTCTACATACTTTTTTTTTGCAACTTATCAGTTCTCAATTTTCTATTTTTAATAACTCTAAAGCATCAAAAATAACATCACAAGTAGAATTACATATGATGTGAATTGCAAAATTAGCATATTCTCATGAGTTATTAAGACATTAAATTTGCAGAATGTTTAAGCATAAAATCAAGTGCATAAAGCATATATTCATGATTTTATTCATCATCAAAAATACATAAGTTATTAAATTTATAGTCTCTACTTTGAATTTTAGAAAAAATATCCAACATGTCCTTGTAAAATCATCAATAAAAAAAATATAATAGAGGCTACCTTGTAGTTATGACATTTTTTGAGGTCTTACTACATCCATGTGTATTAGTTACAACTTTTATAAGGCCCTCTAAGTTGATTTAGAAAATGACATCCTATTTTATTTACCAAACTGATAGGCACTATAATTTGGTAATCCTTTTGACATATCCTTCTTCTTTATTTTTAACATCATTTAAAAATGATAATGGCTAAGCCTCTTATGCCAGATTTAAGCGATGTTGGCTTCAGTGGAATAAGCTATGTGCTTCTCTTTTATTGGACTATAGAAGAAGCATTTACTTCTCATTTTGACTTTTAAAACCACCTGACTAGTAGCATTATAAATAATGCAATGCTGGTCTTTAAAAAACACTTTGAATCCTTTTTCTATTAGCTAACCTCGACTCAATAAGTTACAATTAATGTTAAGTATATAAAGAATATCAAAAACTATCTTTATACCTGAGGTGGTTATAATTATGATGGTCCCTTTTTCTTTGATAAGAATATGATAATAATTCTCAATTCTAACCTTTATAATTCCAATAGGTTTTAATTCTTTAAAGAGCTTCTTATCATGAGTCATATGATTTGTATAACCACTATCAATTAGCCAACATTTAGAAGAACTTATGGTTAAGAAGCATGTTACCATAAAGAGCTGTTCTTCTTTATCTTTATTAGTAATTTAAGCTTTAGCTTGTTATTTTTGAGTTTTCCCTTTGCAAATCATGGCTTCATATCCAAGTTGATTACACTTGCTATACTTTGCATCTGGTCTCCTCTAACATTTAAATGTAGATAGCCTTTTTTGCCACAATGCTAACAAAGAGGATAATTTTCTTTTAAGCCTCTATCTTTATTTCGATTATGGTTGCTTGAAGTGCTCTCATGACTTAAAGTCTGAATCTTTTGATAGTCCTTCTTTTTGCTATTCCTTCTAACATCTCGATGCTTAATTGGCAAAGCTCCTTTGATAGTGCCTATTTGCCTTATAATTCTTTTTTGCTGTTAAGCTTGTAAAGCATTTAATAACTTTGCCAAGGCGATCTTGGATAGATCTTTTGTATTCTCCAAGGTGGTTATTTATCTTTCAGGGTCGGTTATAGTAATTTTTTCTAAAATTCTTGAATTAATAAGTTAAGTTCTAAGTTTCCTTGCCTTGTTAACAATTCTGAGCAACCTGTCAGAGTACTCTTTGATTGTTTCCAACTCTTTCATTTTTTACAACTCAAATTCCTTTATTAAACTTAGCACCTACATGCCTCGTATCCTTTTATCTCTAGCATATTTTTTCTTCAGATAATCCCAAACTTCCTTTGCTGTTTTGAGAGACATAATTCTCATAAAGATGATTGTTGAAACAGTAGCAAACAAGCAAGCTTTGGCCTTTGATTATCTAATTTGTTTTTCCTTGTGATTTTTAATTTGGGCAACAATGTGGTTGGATGGCAATAGAAGGACTTCATAATCCTCTTCCATGGCTTTCTAAAGATCTAAAGCCTCCAAATAGGTCTCCATTCTCACTGTTTAAAATTGATAATTTTCTCTGTCAAAGACAGAAAGAGCAATTGGTCAAAAACTTGTTTTAGCATCCATTGTTTCGCATACGGATTCTTTACAAAAATTACTCTGATACTAGATGTTAGTATTTAAAAGATAAGAAAATGGAGAAATTTAGTTTTGTAGAGAAGAGGATAATGGGAATGCAACAAATAAAAGAATTCTCACATTTATTCGATGCATCTAAAGAATAAACTAAAGGAAAATCATGGACAGAAGATAATGCCATTCAAGCCATGATATAATATAAGATTGTAGCATGCAAAATTTCCTAAATCATGTATTTATGTTTTATATGCTAAGGATTTAGAAATTGAATACATATAGACATCTTAAACTTGCCATTAAAACATAACTTTATGCTTAATTCTTCTAAGGTTTGATTCAGCCAATTAAAGCCTTAAAGAATCAAAATAGACCCTCCTTTATCAAGTGATGCCCTTGCTTATTAAAATCCCTCTCTTGGCTTTACATAAATTCAACTAAAACTTTTTGATTGATTTAGATTTTCAACTAAAATCCTAGCTTCCAAATCACAAGGAATTCAATTTTAATTCTTATAATTAATTATACAAGTGTCTAGATTACATTTAAGAACAATTAAATCACTTTTCAATCATTTAAAATGATGAAAAATTGATCACTATATGGCACCTATAGCTCACGATAATGGAGGAGAAAAATAACCAATTTTTGTTTCTTTTTCTCTTTTTCATAGTGAAAAATAAACAATAATAATCCATTTATATTTTTTATATTTAATTAACATTTAATTAAATACAATACTTAAAAAATGTTATGCCAAATGTGAGATCTAGATTAATACATATCTCATGCATATTCACCATTCATTTGTTAAACAAATATAAAGCCAAGATTATGCCACTTGTCAAATATTCATTTGTTAAGATGAAGTATTTGACATGCAATTACTTATATCATACATAAACTTTGGTTAACCAATTAAATTACATTAACTTAATATATCTTAGTGTTGCATAATCTAATCAAAAAAAAAAATCAAGGCAACTTGTAGCAAGATTTAGTAGGTTCACTATAAAGCTAGTAGTAGATAAAATTATCCAATTAACCTCCTTAATTTATTTTATTTAATTGATCTTCAATAAGATTAATCAAGTATATCTACAGAATAATATTGATACCTAATCATGCAATACAACTCCTAAATTACAATGAAGTACAAAGTTTTAATTTAATAAATCTTTTCGTTATTAGTTATTGTGTAATTTAATTCTTCTATCATATAATACTCCGATCAAATTAGAGGTATGCTATTATCATTAAATCTTTTTAGATTTGATACTATGTATAATAAATAATAAATAATAAGTTAATTATGTACCATTATTGAGAATACACTTTTCAATCAAACACAATATTTACCCTTACAAAAGATTCATGAGTTAAATTTGAATTATTTTTATAAAGTATTCTACCTCAAATATTGAGGCTGATGGATCTTTATTTGAACATTTACATATCTCTATAAATATCTTATCATACCCAATGACTACCTATTATAAGCCTTTACTCAGACTTGCTCTAAGTAATATTAAAATATGATAATTTATCTATAAGATAATCATGATGTTATTAAATCTAAAAATTAAGTGTAACTAGTATTTGAAAAAATTGTACAAATTTATTTAGTGAACTTAAACTCAACTAAAGACCACTTATACACTTCTTTTAGTGCCATTATACAAATAATTTATAAGATAGATTACCCTTTATCATATATAGAGTAAAAATAGTGCATACTAGTCATTTGATACTATAAATATCCTAATTTATAGTTCTATGATTAAAAATATTTAGGAATAATACTATTAAATATATAGTCTCATAAATATGAACCCATCATAATAATATGTATTATATATATTTTACAGACTTTATCATAACATGTAAATCAAACATACATATAAAATGATAAAAAATAATATAAGAAAAAATACTCATTTTATTAATCATAAGATTTACAAGAGATTTCTAAAAATGCAATCACTAATCGCATTGTGATTAGCTTTTAAGGGCACATATCTCTATCAATAAAACATGTCAAAAATAAATTAACTACTTCCTAAAGACTAGAAATAACTCATTTAAATAATTGAAACAGTAAAAAAAAAAAAAAAAAAAAAAAAAAAAAAAAAAACTA
>JAWDEX010000016.1:5416059-5431322 GCA_035221805.1 Trichilia hirta
AAAGGCGGCAAAACAACACGACCGGACATTTTGCGGTGCTTGTTGTACTAGATTTGCGGTTCCCTCACTCAATAATTAGTTAATAGGGTTAACTAATAATTGAAGCACTTATGCCGGTTTCTAGATAAATTGAAATTTTCGTGTTTATATATCGTATTCAACTTAAAAAATAAATTGCAAAGGTTATAATTAGGGTTTAATAATGTTGTGCTTTACTTGACTTTAAAAGGATAGTGATTAAAATATTTAATAATCACTCAATTATATATATATTATTTCATAATAAATAAGACTCCACAGTAGAAAATTTCAACAACTCAAACCAAAATATTCTTTTAATAGTGCTGAATCGATGTTGGTAATTATGATATTGCTTTTGCCCTGAGGATTTCTATGCTATGCAGAGATTAAATTTCCTGAGCCCGTCACAATTTAATAAATTTCACGAGAAGGTTGAGAATCTTTATGCTAGTACTAACAAATTAATCGCAACCACTGGCATTCTAAAGATAGAAATTCAGTTGTAGGTAAGAATTTTTTCTTACATATATTACTCAACTACCTGTACCAAAATATTCCAGCTCCGTGGGTTCTCTAATTAATACATACAACTGTTAGTTGATGTAACTTTGTTTCATTTTCATTAAAATGCAAATGTGTTATTCTAAGATATGCAAATCTCATATCGGTTCTGAAAAGCAAATCAATACACACTACAAGCTCATCTAATATATCTTTCCTTGATGGCTGATGCTACTACGGCCTCGCTGACCAAGTTCTCATATCATAGACTGATAAGCGACGGTGAGTTTGACGAAGCAGATCAAGAGAGTGGTTTCAGAAAGACTGACAATTGGTACAAGATTATCAAGATTAACATTAGGAAGCGAAGGAAGTTTCGGATTCCAGGTTTGAGAAGGTTATTGAGTAAAAAATCAAGGTTTCTCAGTCGAGTTAAGGTTTCATGGAAAAAAGCTTTGAAGAGGTTGAAGAACGGTCGGTCTCATGTAAAGGATCTTTTTGGTGGAAGTTATTTGGTTATGCAGGGTAACCATACCTATCTCAGACGTCGAGGTATAGGTCGTGGCTTTCATGGTTTACCTTCTTCTAGGTACCCTATCTGCAAAATTGCTTGAAGATTCATCTGTGTTAAACTTGCTTCTACTATATACGCCGTTTAAGCTTTTTAGGAAGCTTTAGTATTAGAGTTAGTTGGACTTCATTTAATTTGTACATATGTTATTCATTGTTATGTAGTTCTCTCTTCAGTATCCAAAAACATATCAATTGTTAAAATTGTATTGAAGCTATATTTTTGACATAGAGATACTGCAATTCTAAAGTTACAACTATATAGAATAAAATAATATAATCTAAAATAATTTTTAATAATGCACAAAATCGATCTAATTATTTTGAGCACCACATAAAAATTATTTAAGATAACTGATTACTTAGATCTTGCAAATACAAAAAAATATTAATATCAACTGTTTAACAAAAAAATTTTGATGCTTAAGTTAATAATTTAGAATACGAGAGAGAAATTAAAATGACAATAATATTTTAAGATTTAAATTATTTAAAGTTATCAACTTTCTAGTAAGGGTAAAAAAATTTAAAACTGCTAAACTCCTTTAAGACGAAGAAAAATGAATTCCAATCCCTGTATACTAAATTTTGTTCTTTTTTATAGATTTTGTTAATATGTCTTGCAAATTTTCATATGTAATTCTTGAAAAATGAAATGATAGATAATTTTCAGAAGGTTCTATAGATAACTCTCAATTAGTGAACTATGCTTTAATTATTGCATTGTGCAAACATAATTTTAATGATGAATTTGTAAATGGCAGCTTAACACATAGTGATGTTATGTAACTTTGGTGAAAATATGCAGTTTTAGGAGTTGACACGTGCTCTTTTTCGCTGCTTCTCACTTTTATTTTGGTAGATAATGGCTATCGAACAGTAAATTTTGAAATTATGAACTTTATTTTAAATTTTTACTCGAGGAAAGCTTTAAGTTTTTCCCTCTTATGTCTTTTAATTTTAATTAAAAAATATTGGCAGTTTATTCAAGTTTAATACTTATACTTTATAGATAGATTTATTTTATAGAATTTATAAATTGACTTAACTTTCATATCAGAGTTCAGAGATGTATCGACAAGATTTTAGTCTTGGATTGTTATTTGATTGTAGTGTTAAAATCCCTAAGTCTGTAGTCAAAATAAGATATTACATTAATGAGGGTTTCGACCCGTTTATCTGCAAAGCTTAAAATTTCATTTTAACCTCTTTAATTGATTAAGGATAAAATAGTTTTTGATTACTTCTTTAATTGATCAACATAATCTCCTGGTCAGGGTTTTCTTCTTTTTATCTTGTTGCTTTAGTTTTTCTTTTAAATAATATAAATAAAAAATAAGTAAATTTTTAAAAAAAGTTAATATTTATTGTATAATTTTTAATTTTATTTCTAAATTTGAATAATTAAAATTGAAAGTGCTAAATATATTTTACTAATATCCTTTAGATATAAATAACACTATATTTTTCTTTTTTTAATTATTAAATAAAAAGAAATACTTAGGAGCATCTGATGGAGTGCATCAGACTAGTGAACCAATTTTAACGTGTCATCTGGGTTCATGGTTGATTTGAGGGAACAAAAATGACCTATTTTATCAAAATTTTCACGGGGTTACCCCTGTTGCTTCGAGCTCACCTCGATTGTCCATGTCATTACTATTAATATAATACATTATATCCATCTAAGTATTTCTCCTAAACGATGTTGTATCTCATCTATACTATATCCAAGTAAAAATTTGCTTGACTACTTTAATGTCTTTATCAACATATTTGTCCCTAAACGTTTATAAAATAATAAATCATGATATAATATAGTCAATTTTAACAAATCAGTCCCTAACATTATAAAGATTAAGGAAAAGGGTACATTGCTTAAACCTTGGTCGATTCGAACAAATAACACTTGAAATTTACTTCTCTTTCTAAATTAAAAAATCAACTAGGGACTGTACTGGCAATAAAATGCACATTTCACATTTCACTTTCTAATCTGTATTTGTTTCACATAAGAGCAAAGAAACTATATTTTTCCAATATTATTAGAGCCTATTTGATAATATTTTTAAAAGAAATTGTGTTTGCTAAAAAAAATTTAAAACTGTTTATTTTATAATCAATTACATTTTAGCAGAAGGAGAGAAAACAGCTTATTATTAATGAAATGTGTTTAATGTGATTTTTAAAATTTTTATTACAATTTTATTATTTTAATAAAAATAATTATATTTTATATTTATAATTTCTTGTGCTTGAGGTATAATTACTTTTTTAAAATTATAATATTATATTTTATGTGTTGTTTATTTAGCCACCTAAAATTGAAATTACCGTGATATATTATTAAATTATATTTTTTAAAAAATTATTGCTCTATTCAATAATTTTATGAATAAAAATAATATAAGGACATATATATAAAAATTTTAATATTATTTAATATATATTGTTACAGTATTTTTATACTAAAATTTATCAAACTCTCATACTTTACTTTTAAAATACACAATATGTTCAAAGAATTATCTACTGAATACTCAACTATTTTTTTAACAGTTAATTATTTCGGCAATATAAACATAAAACTCCTAGGAATTATTTCATCAGTTTATAATTCCTGTCACTACCCTAGGAAGAAAGAAAATAATTAGGTTCTAGCAATCCCAGGCCGCCTTTTTTCCTTTAACTTGTGACAAGAATAAAAAGAAAAGAAAAAGCTGGAAACATTGGGGTTCGAAATCTATGTTTTCTAATTTAATGGAGAAATTAATTAATTAACATATGTAGTTGTAAGCAATTAAAAAGTCGACTTGATGACGAGACAATAGACAGCAATAAAACTCATCGTCTCGCTCAGAACAGTTCAGGCAACTAGAGCAGTTGCAATTACTGCTTCATCACACCGGGGCATAGTCCATAGACTGATTGATGGACGACCACAGTCGACAATAACTCTTATTAGTGTTACGCTCCCTTCCATCGCATCAACATCTCGAAATTCACAGTCATTTCGGGACAACAAAAACATATTTTTTTAATGGACGACCCATAAAGCCCAACGCGTCCATCCACAGTAGTGAATCACAAAATCCTGTTTTTAAAATTAATTAATAGATAAATATAAAGTTAAATTTTAATTAAAAATAAAAAAGAAATCTTCAAAATCCAATAAACGTGCTCGTAACATAAACTATGATAGTTAGAAACATGAATATGAGTATATGCAAATTCAATAATTTTATGATTTATGTTGAATTTGTCGCTTGATCTTGATCTAAAGGTTTAAACTAAATTTAACTTGGTATCAAAACTAAATTAAACCTTATGTTTTGTGTGTTGAATCCTGTATCTTTAAAAGATTAAATTTGTGTGACAAAGTTTAGACTTTTAAATTTTCTAAGCCCATTCACCTCAAGTTTCTTGTTTTGTCATGAAAGTGGAATATTAGAGCCTACGAGCTCTTAAATTTTCAAAATCATTAATCAAATTAAGCTTAACATGTGGGGAATATTAAGCATAAATGCAATACAATTTTTTCGTTAAATTCTAAAAGATGGATGTTGTTTGTGCCTAATTTTCATCTTAAACTCGAGCTCAATGCAAATAAATAAAATTTGTATTAGTAAGAAACTAATTGAGAAGAATCGAATGATTTCGGTTATTAAAGATAGATTTAATTTGATTAGTGATGATCAAAATGGTGAAGAAGTTCCAGGCTAGTCTCGACTTCAAGGCACAAATTTCACAAGCTTAAGAAATATGGATTTAAACTCATCACTCCTAAGTTAAACACAATACTAATGAGAAATCAATAGAAATAACTGAGAATAAAGTAAAGACAATACCAGATTTACGTTATTTGCTTTGGGCCTACGTTCACGAAAAGAAGTTATCGAAGAAATATTCACTATATCAATAAGTAATTTATTACAAATAATATTTATACTATTTTTAGATTATAACTTAGAATAGGTACGAACTAGTAAGAATGATAAATTGAGATAAACTAAATCAAGTAATAAGGTGATTTTCGAGTATATACAGTGATCTGAACCGATTAAGGATGGCTGTAGATGAGGTTTCTACTGGTAACACTAATTTCTATTTAAGGTGTCTTGTGACTCGAAAGAAAAAATTTTGAGGAAGAGAAAGATTGAGAACAAGTATCTACGGCGTCAGAATTCTCAATTTACTGAAATTTTATAAAAGAAGAAGAGACCTCAATGAGAGAAGTAAAGGATGAAGTAGAAAATGATTCTTTTTAGAGTCTTTAGTGAGCCTGTTCTCTCTCTCTTTAGCTCTCTATCTTTTCTGGTCCTTCAGGGAATGGAATAGAGTCCTCACCTCCTCTTTTCTCTTGCCCAGATTATGTATGGGTTATTATTGAAGATATGTGCTCTTTACATGCGTGACAAAATTTTATTGGAGAGCAGATTAGATGCACCATCTTATGGAGATTTTTGCATTATACGATGCGGTATTTTGAGAATTTTCCCATTGTAAGTATTGGGTGACCTTTTGATGAGCTTTACTCTCTTATTTTTATATTTACTGTGCTCAGCCTGGTGTTCCTTGCATTCTAGAGAGGTATCCGCTCTCTATCAGTCTCCTTTTATTTTGAAGAATTTTGGGATAAGCTTGATGATATTTTTAAAATGATTGTAATATGAGGTTTTCTAAAATGATTGTTGTCTTTATTAATTCTATAGAGTAATTTTATTGACTTCATCTTCTCTGAACTTTGGGTGTCAAAATTGTTTGCTAGTCTTTTATGTATCTTTTTCTTGATTTCAGTCCCATATATACAGCGGTCACCACTTACTGTTTCTCTTATTCGACAAAAACTTTATTTTTGGGTCCATCGTCCTTCTTTCAGTCTTTGTGCCATTATGCACGACAAAATATAAAGCCAAACTTATGCTTCCGTTGTTTAGAACTTGCTTTGCATATTTGTATTCATATATTAATATAATTGAAGCGGAAATATCTCCCAACAAAATTCTTGTGCCTGCGGTTTTGTTGGTAATTGACTCGTACTTTTTCCTAGCGAAAGAAAAGTCAAAACAAAAATTGTAACCTTAATCCGACTCATTTCCACGTCAGCTGGTCCACAACCTGATCCACTACCAATCAAACATCCCGACCAGACGGCTACTGCAGAATGATCCACCACTTCAATGAACGAAAACTAAAATAAAAAAATTTAACAAATTCAGAAGATCACTCTTATTAGAAGGATGATTCATGGCTGACATGGAAACAACTTTTTGTAATGCAAGCTGGAACTGTCCAGGAAACAGAAAATCTGAAAGTTTCACCATCAATCGTTTAATATTACGTTAGTAATGCTATGCAATCCTATCAATGTTGAACATTAATTTTAATATAAAATGATAATTTTATATTTTTATTAAAGGGAAATAATTATTTGTAGACAGTAGTAGAGCATGTCCTATATACAGCCCGAGTTGGTGACTCGTCAAATTGTGAACTTTGATCAACGTGGTTTTATCTTCTTTCGTTTTGAGCTTAGTAAATCTCTGCACATTCTCACGGTCCCATTGGTCAATTCTTTATCAAACAAAGAGAATTGAATTTACTCCAATTTTTATAAGCTGGTGCAGTTTTCAGGTTACTATAGTTGACATTTACAATATTGATTGATACAGATGACGATCACTGCCACACCTAACATCAAAGATGGCTGCCTCATGGTCAGGGGCAAGGTGGTGCTCACAGGAGTTCCGCAGAATGTCGTTGTTTCTCCGGCAGGCTCCGGCTCTGCTTTCGTTGGTGCTACTTCAGAAACTCAGGGATCGCGCCATGTTTTCAACCTTGGAGTTCTTGAGTAAGTCTTTCTCTTTCTTTTCGGTTTGTTGATTCTATTTTGTAAATCGGGGTTGTAAGGCTCGTCAAAGTGCTTTCGCATGTTTTTTGGAATAATTCACTTACGGCACTTCTCTCCTCGGTTTCTTAATGTTCCCATTTGAATTTGTATATGGTCTGGTCTGGTCTGGTGATGCAGGGGATGCAAGTTTTTATGCCTCTTTAGATTCAATATTTGGTGGATGATACCTCGTGTTGGAAATTACGGCAGTGAAATTCCCATGGAAAGTCAAATGCTTCTCTTGGAAGCAAGAGAAGAGTGTGCTCTTCATGATGACGGTTCTTCCGATCCTGCGCATGAAAACACCTTTTACATTCTTTGGTTGCCCGTCTTGGACGGACAATTCCGGTCAACTCTGCAAGGGACTATAGCAAACGAACTCCTTCTTTGCATCGAGAGTGGTTAGCTGGAAAATGTTTATATGTTCTATTAGCATCCTATTCAATAGTATTTAACAATTTTCTAATTTTCTTACTGTCTGAATCGCCAGGAGATAACAGTGTCCAAACCACCCAAGCATTGGAATCAGTATTCGTGAATCATGGGGACAACCCATTTGAGCTCATTAAAGACTCCATCAAGTATGTATATTGTGATAAAAAATAGTTAAGGACTTTTTCACATAAACAGTTCTTATTGAATTATCGGAAACTGATTTTTGTTATATATATTTGTGTAGAATGTTGGAGAAGCACAAGGGTACTTTCAGTCACATTGAAAATAAGAAGGTACAAATTGATATCCTATAATTTCACCCAGTTTTGGAATTTCACTCCCGTCAATTAACTTTTATTCTTGAATTGGCAGATTCCTCAGCATTTAGAATGGTTTGGATGGTGCACATGGGATGCATTTTATGCGGAAGTTAATCCTCATGGCATCAAAGAGGGCCTTCAAGGGTATGATAAGAAACTCGTGTTTTCCTTTAAACTACAGTAAGAGGCCTACCAGTCTTTAACTTTTCTAATAAAGCCAATAATCATTGATTTATGTTTTGCTTTTTCAATAGTTTGTCAGAAGGTAGATTTTCACCGAAATTTCTAATAATCGATGATGGGTGGCAAGATACCATAAATGAATTTCGAAAAGAAGGTGAGCCGTGTATTGAAGGGACACAGTAAGTATCTTACAGTTGTCATAGTTTACTTATTGCGCATAAGCCTTGTTGGTAAATTTGTTAATCATGCCACTTGCTGCTTCCTTTGACTTGTAGGTTTGCTACCAGAATGATTGACATAAAAGAAAATGGCAAGTTTAAGAATTCGGGCTCAGATAATACATGCATTGACCTTCATGAGTTTGTTGCTACCATCAAAGAGAAATATGGATTAAAGTTAGATTCCAAAACTATTGTTTCTTCTGAGATTTATCAGGTCTTACAGTATTTAAAGTATGGAATATTTTCAATTAACGCAGATATGTCTATATGTGGCATGCTTTAGCTGGTTATTGGGGAGGAGTCCTCCCATCATCTGAAATAATGGAAAAGTACAACCCAAAGCTTGCATATCCAATTCAGTCTCCTGGTAACTTGGGAAATCTTAGAGACATTGTCATGGAAAGCTTGGAGAAATATGGAGTTGGAATTATTGACCCTCAAAATATCTTTGATTTTTTCAATGATCTCCATGGCTACCTCGCAAGAAGTGGGGTAGATGGGGTAAAGGTTGATGTGCAGAATTTGATAGAAACATTGGGTTCTGGATATGGTGGACGGGTGTCATTGACCAGACAGTATCAGCAAGCTCTTGAGCAATCAATTGCAAGGAACTTTAAAGACAATAACCTGATTTGCTGCATGAGTCATAACTCAGATTCCATATACAGGTTTGTTTGCTTCTAGAAATAGAAAATAAGAATTTGTAACAAGTCCAGTTTTAGTCTGATTTTCAGTGATGTTTATTGTTAGTTCAAAGATGAGTGCGGTTGCTAGAGCATCTGAAGATTTCATGCCAAGAGAGCCAACTTTTCAGACCTTACATATAGCCTCTGTAGCTTTTAATAGCCTTCTACTAGGGGAGATTGTGGTGCCAGATTGGGACATGTTTCTTGTAAGATTACTTCTCTTCATCCTTAAAGTTCTTTGGGATAAATGAAACATATGCAACCCAGAATTAATATCAGGTATCCTGGTGAGAGCACATAACATATTATAAAAGAACATGAGCTCCTAGCTGGGCATAATCAAATATGTCAGATAAACCATCTATCACATGCATCTGACGTTGCTGGATGGTCCACAATTTTGCTCAATCTAGGGATGTGTACTTCAGCAGACATCTTTGAAGAGTGGACTTGTAAAAAAAATTCGTGCCAACTATGATATTAAGTACACTAAGAAATCCAAGATGCAGTGCTAATTACAGTTCAAACTCAAATCTACAAGTAGCAGAATTTTAATATAGTCCTTTCTCCCTTTCAGAGCAAACATGATACAGCAGAGTTCCATGCTGCAGCAAGGGCATTGGGTGGCTGTGCAGTATATGTAAGGTGAACTATTTGCACCGATAATTTAACTACTGCTGTTATGCTGTATTAAAAAAGTTAAACAAAAGATTCAATGCTTGCTTTTGATATGACTATATCATAACTCTTTGGGATCTATTCATATCATTCCAGTGACAAGCCAGGCATTCATGATTTTAAGATCCTCAAAAAGCTGGTGTTGCCTGATGGATCTATCCTAAGAGCCAAACATGCTGGACGTCCTACTCGAGATTGTTTGTTCAAAGACCCTGTCATGGATGGTAAAAGGTAAATGGGTCATGGATAATCTCTTTCTCTAACTCCAGCTGTTGATAATCAGTTGCTGTAATTTGTTTCTTTTTCCTTTGACTAAAATTCCAATGTGCATCGATTCTTTTGCAGTCTGCTGAAGATTTGGAATTTAAATAAATTATCTGGAGCAATAGGTGTGTTCAACTGCCAAGGAGCCGGAAGTTGGCCAATGAAAGAAGACATATCAAGCAAACCACCTGCACCTATATCCATTTCTGGAAATGTGAGTCCTCTTGATGTTGAATTTCTTGAAGAAGTTGCAGGTGAAAATTGGAATGGAGATTGTGCAGTATATGCCTTTAATTCAGGTTAATCTGTCTACCATCTTTACCTGACCTCAATGATTGATCAAACTAATTTTTCTTACTGATTGGTTAATCATTTTGTATTGTAGGAATTCTTTCTAAATTGTGTAGGAAAGGAAATGTCAAAGTGTCCTTGGCCACTCTCAAATGTGAAATATATACAATCTCTCCTATCAGGGTCAGTAAATCAACGACGCTATTTATCTCGTTCAAACTTTTTGGATCGAGTCTAATTGAAATATCTTGAATGTTTTCTGAACAGGTTTTTGGGCAGAATCTTCTCTTTACTCCAATAGGATTGCTTGACATGTACAACTCAGGTGGAGCTGTGGAAGCTTTGAATTATGTTATGGATATTTCAGAATGCAAAATAAAAGTAAAATGCAGAGGCTGTGGCCGATTTGGAGCATACTCGAGCGCTAAACCAAAGTTTTGTACGGTGGACATGAAGGAAGAGGAATTCACCTATAACGCTGAAGATGGACTATTGACACTCGAACTTAATGATGAATGCAAATTAAGAGAGATTGAATTTGTGTATTGAAAGAGACATGTATTCTTTGAGGCGGAGAGTCATGTGGGTTGCATCACAATGCCCTACTTTTTATAAATATATAGTGATTATTCCTTACTAAAGACTCACCTTAGTTTAGCAAAATAGTGGGACATGAGAACTTTTACTGGGTCTTGAGTATATACATTTTACAAGGACGTTGGCAGCTTGATCTGTGTTCCAAATATTGACAATGGACTTCAGCCTGTCGCAATTTATGTCATAAGTTTAAGCTCATAACGGATTAATGATATTTAAACGTGAAGTTCTAAGTGAAATTGATAACGACCATTGAGGCTTGAGATGGAAATTGCCGGGTGTTCAACAAATTCTGTGGTTGAGGCAACAAAATCGCGTTCATGTGAGCTGTCTGCACTCTTTCAAGAGTGAAAGCTGTAATTGATCAAGAAAGAAAGAGGCATTTAAAATGGTTGACGCAGTGCATTTGGTGACACAGAAAAGTCACTGCTTCAAAACTACAAGGAATAAACGTTTTGTGCCGTAAACGTTAAAACTATAATCTTCAGATTTGTGAAGCATTCAAGTATTCCATGTCAACTTTATATTAACATTACAAGGAACATTGACATCTGTACTAGAATAACTGGCACTTACTATTCCCTAGAAGGATACATAATTTCAAGGGAAAGTGTCGGCACATGCGGTTCCGTGCCCTTGGATGCGGTCATCGAGTGGCACGGACACGTTTTAAGCTAATTTGTTTCTATGTACACTTGGCATCCAGTTCGCATGAGTTGGACACGACACTGTCTCATCAGCTGAAGCAAAATGGAATTTCATTTACTGAAAGCAAATTGCCGCTAAGAAAAATAATTAGTAGATTGCAGACTTGTAGACACTTAGGTTAGTTAACGGATTCACTATAAGTGATCTCGCTTTTATTATATATATAGATGCAGACACCAGAATTGGAAATTTGTGAGAAATCATGGCAATAGGGGGAAAGAAAGACCATGACAAGCACACCGTGCATCAGAGATGGCAGCCTTGCAGTGCACAGCAAAAATATTTTGATTCAAGTGCCAGATAATGTCACGGTTACCCCAGTAATCGATTGTTCAGCTTTCATTGGAGCAAGTTCAGCAAGCTCAGGCAGTCATCATGCTCTCAATCTTGGAGTCCTTGAGCGAGTACGTCTTGGTTTAATGTTGTTTTCCTTTGTGCCATCAAAGACAATCGTTATAGCAAATATTTTGGTTTTCTTTCAGTAATTACTTAAATCACATGGGGAAGAGATGAAATTCTTTTACGCTGTGAACAATAGTTCCCTGTGTTTTCTGCTGCACTTCTTGAAGTTGTATATCTTGGTACTATCACTGCAGAGGATACAGGCTTATGATTCTCTTGAGATTCAAAGTCTGGATGATGATACCGTATTTTGGAAGAAAAGGAAGTAACGGTCCCATGGAAACTCAATTCATACTCTTGGAAGCGAAAGAAGAATCAACCCTCCAAATAATTGTGAACCAACAATAAGAACCCCTTCTATATTCTTTTATTACCTTTGTTCGGGTTAGTTTGCAAGGAACAGCTGGAAACGAGCTTCAATTATGCCCGGAAAGTGGTTTGTTTAGTTTTTATGCACCTTATACATTCAGTAAATTCTTATCTGGAACTTAAATTTTATTTATTTATTAAATTTTAGTATGATGGGATTTCTGTCGATTGTGAGGCGATCCTAACGTCCAAGTTCAGGAAAAATTTTTGACAAATTCGGGGGACAACCCATTTAATCTCATTAAAAAATCTGAGGTTAGTTGTTTTTGTTGTTGATGTTTTGATAGCTCATGTTACCTTCCAGGATTCTCCTGTTTTAACCATGAAAAATACTATTTGCTGCCACTATGACCGTATTGACCAGACTAATTAGAAGAATACCTAATTTACGTCTTATAAAGGCTTCAAAAACCTTGTCGTAAACTTTTCAGGATTCAACTACTCACTGAAGCAGGATATTCGAGAAGCAAAAGGTTACTTTCAATTGCATAGAGAACAAGAAGGAACAGTAACCATGGAATCCTTAATTCTAAAGGGACTTTTTTATGAAAATAAAATTTCAACAATATTAGTATTTCAAGACAGCTCCCTGCACGTGTAGGTTGGCTTGGATGGAACACCTGGGATGCATTTTACGCTAGAGTCGATCCAGTAGGAATTAATGATGGTCTCAAAAAGTGGTAGACAAAGGTGGTGGTCTCTTATTTCAATTTGAATGAGATTCTCATCTTAAACTTGATAAAAAGGGCTGCGTGAGTTCAAAGTGGGAACTTTTAGGAAAAAAATCAAATATTAGTAATAAGTAAATTTTATTCTAAATATAGTATTTGATTTGAGAGAAAAATGAGAGCAGACAAACAATTTGCGTACGTAGAGTAATACTTTTTTATTTTTAATTTTTTTTGTATTTTATTTTATTTATTTTATTTTTAGAACATAGGAAGAATATTATAATTTAATTAAATTTTATTTTTATTATAAATAAAATACTAATATTTTAAAAGAGAAGAATTTTAATTCTTTTAATATTATTTTTTTTAAAAATAAAAATTTATGTCTTTCCTTAATAAATTTTAAAAAACTTTTAAAATTAATATGTAAAGATAAAAAGTATGGCACATATCTATATAACCATATATTTTTATTTTTTTCACCTTTTCAAAAGGTAACTGCAGTCCAAAATATCTTTTTATTGATTATGGATGGCAAAACTTTGCAATAGTATCCAAAAAGACTGTGAGCTTATTTGGTGACTTTCAGCTTACACAAGTCTGCAAATACTAGAGTATTGAGTGTTATTTATTCAAATGAACCAATATTTCAGACTCTGTATATTGCCACTGTGGCTTTTATCAGCCTCTGTGCAGAAGAAATTTTGGTACAAATAAAAATTTATTTATTTGCATTAATTTTTCGTAAGGCTCATTCAAGACTTACTCAAACAATTTACTCAATAGAAATTAAGAGTTTTAAGAAATTTCAAATCAACCATTTATAGTTACTTCAACCAAAAAAGGGCAAACCTCTTCGATGAAAGAACTTATTTTCTTAATTGAAAGAGGTGCTTTATTACTTATGCTAAAAATAGAAATCAATTTGATAACACCATCTATACTATAGGAAACGGGTCATGCTTAAAAAACATTCCTTCTACTATACTCCAAATTTGATAGTTTTCAGTACTTGTCTAAGGTTAAGCCTTTTATATATTGTCACTGTAGATTTTATCGGTCTCCTTCCGGGAGAAATTATGGTACTAACTTAGGGACATTTTCTCGAAAAGTTAAAAAAATAAATAGTATATAATTAGGATTTATGGAATATAATCATGTATTTTAAAATTTTATTTTTATATTTAAATATTAATAAAATATTATAAATATTCTAAGTTATATTTAAATCAATTTAATAAACTCTCATATTTATTAAACTATTTAATGTATAAATCGTTTATATTTTTCGATTTAATAAAATCTCTAAAAATAATAGTTTTTTTTATAGATAATATTTATATTTTCTTAAAATAAGAACAAGTATAAGTTATTGGTGTGACCTCTTAAATTTACTATACTATTAGCTATAAGTTAGAATTGATCTAATCAAACCCATTTTGAACCATTAGAGCACTCAACAATTATAGTTAACATTTATCAATATACCATAGTTCGTAAATCACAATAAAAAACATCTTCATCGAATATTTTATATTTGTTCATATATTTTGTGTAGATAAATTTTCTCTGCTCATATAATTTCAACTGAGTTAATGTTTATAAATGTCAAAATCCTAACTCAGTTATATGTGAATTATAGGCTACCACATATTTGTCATAATCCAATTTTGTTCTGCTAATAAATTACAAATTTTTTTTCATACTTTATAAACAAAATTCGAAGTGCCAAATTTATGACAATAATATGTCATTTAAATTTCAAATTATTTGATAATTTATGTGATAAATTTATATTCTAATTCGAGACGCTGAATCTTAATAATAATATATCTATTTATTTTTAAACTAATTTAACAAAATATTGAGCTAATTTTGATAAATTCGACAATAATATGGGTGTTTATTTTTTGACTTCTATGTTTAATAGCCAAGCTATTCATATAGACATTACTGTTATTTTATCTTTTTTTTTTGTTATAAAAATATATAATTATTTTCTTTATTTGTAAAATTGAGTTAAAGTAAAAAAGAGTTTTAGCTATCAAAACTTATATTAATAATTATTTGTTTATTTTTATAGGATGGACTTATTACTCTTTGCTAAGTAACAGGTAATAATAATTTAAAAGATTTCAATTTAGTATTTTAGTTTTCTAAAAATAACTAAGATTTTGTTTCTTTCTTATATTTTTAAAAATGGATGAGATTCTCTTAAAATTACATGAATATTTTTCTTCCTTTTTTGCCAATAGTTTATTAAAAATTTGTAAGATCTATGTGAGATCTGGGCTAATACTAGTCAACGATATCATCCACTTTGAACTAACTTTTAAAGACTCACTATTTTGTTATTGATAAAGGATTAATATGAAGACTTCTTAAAAGATCACTCATCTTAGTACTCTCGCCTAAGCACACTTAACTATGAAATTCTTAAAAATAAACCATCATCC
>JAWDEX010000016.1:5431422-5447172 GCA_035221805.1 Trichilia hirta
TTAACTACTTCCTAAAGACTAGAAATAACTCAATTAAATAATTGAAATAGTAAATATATATATATATATATATATAAAGGGCACATAGACTTATTATAGTCTTAAAGCAAATATTTAAAAAAAAAAAATTATGATCACTACCATTTTATTACCATTGCATTGTGTTCAATCAAGTGGTTTAAGTGCATCTGGAGGTTCTTCAAGAAGGACAAAAAGAAAATGGCAACTCCTTCTCAACAGCACTGGTATAATAGCTATGTATATGGCTTAACTCATTACAATATGTTTATAATGTTTGATCAAACAGTAGCAAGGTAATCTAGGCATATACTCTATCATCGCTACAATGGAACAAGGAGTAGAGGGACTCAAGATGACTCAGAAGACTGGTCTTGCTATGCACATTCTATTAAATATAACATTTTAGGCAACAAAATCAAGCCTTTAAGACTTGACACTAAGCTATAGTGTTTATCGAGATCTTTCTTAAGCAATAGGACACTTTTGAAAGGCGATAGATATGAAAGGGGTTCACAAAGGATAAGATATTTCAAGTCTTATCAAAGTAGATAGTGTGATTAAAAGCAGTCAAAATAGTCCCTATCTGGTGACCATTAGTATGCTTCAAATCAAATACTGTCTGAGAATGATCAAATAATCATTGTAGGAAGGAGGAAGGCATTTATATATGAATTTATACCTAAACTATCCTCTAGAGACAAGTCTTTTGATCCCCTATTCTTGAAACAGACTAATGATAGGAACGCAAGAGGAAATAACATCTATCCCTTCCTTCACCTTTCCTCAGACGACAATTTATTCATTTTTGCCAATCAAGATTTGATACTTTTTAATTATAGACACAGTAAAGTACTCAAGACCTTTCCTTAAATTCCTAAAAGGGGATCAAGAAACTATCCTAGCTCAGGCTCATCAGTAATTCTCCTATTAAACCATATAAACAATTTCAAAAAGTGAAAGTGATAGTTTGTAGAGGTTCAGCCTCCAATGCTTACAAAGCTATAGCGAAAAAGAGATTCTTAAAAAGACTAAGCTCTTGCAGGAGAATGGTGATTATGGGAAATACACACATTTAAAATATAGAATACATACCTGAGCCCTGTCTATTAAATGATATATTGAGTCTCCCAACTGGTAATATCCTGATCATCTATGGTGCTAAATGTGGTTATGCTAAGTGGAGCGAAGTAGAAGCTATGCTTTAAAAAATGTGACCTACCCAATTGAACCAAGACTATAAGCATTTGTCCTATATCATGTTGATAGGCAATGCCACAAATAGAGGCTGAGCAATGTATTGATATACTATAACAGCGACATCAATGGTGTTAAGTATAAAAATCATTCATTCTTGAGTTTTGGTTGGGAAGAAGCTCTACCCTCAAGGTTAAATTTACTAAATATACCCCATCATTTATGATGCATTCAATTTCAATGAATTAAAGAATGTTAAGGCTCAAGTGCAATAGTATGGTAAGGGTTAAGAGTGGATCGATGAGTGTTGTTTAGAGGCACCTCCATCTTCTAATGTAGAACCTTCTGGTTGTTATATACTAATTATTGTGAATGGAGAGATCCTAACTCATTGGATTAGTTTCTTGGATGGTTAATTGATTGCTTTCTAGGTATAGGTAACTTTTCCTCTCAGGATGGAGATTGATAAACCAATTAGTTGCCCCTTATTTTAATTAGATTAACTATATTTGCTTTAATGTACATGGTATTATAAATCTATATTTTATATATGATGATGATAAACGAAAATTCTGCATCATGGAGACAATTCTCTTTTGGTTTTATCTCATTTTACTCTTTATCTCTATTGTTTAGGCTAGAAAACTTGAAGAAATTTTATGCTACTCCTAGCCAAGGGTTAAAGTACGGACTTTTTACTGCAGCTCTTGAATTTATAGCATTAAAATAACAATGCTATTTTACAATGTCAAAAAAGGAAAAGTATATATACCATAGCTTAAGGTGCACAATTTAGGAATTGAAACTTGTGACTACAAGTCTGTAAAGATAAGAAATCCTTCTAATTCTAATGAGATGACAGAGTTATTAATATTTACTTAGTCATACGTGACACAACTCAAACGAGGGAAACCTAGAGCTAACACATTCTGTGGTGCTTCTAAAAGTCTAAAGCATTAAAAGTAGGGTTTAAATCAAAAATATTCATGTAACAAAGTTTTATTAAAAAGTTAATCATTCTTATTATTTTTGAACTAAAATATTTTTTGATAACCACTTTTTAATAAAAACTCTCTTTTTAACATTTTTTACTCTTCAATACATCAAATCTTTATATTTCTATATACATTTACCCTTTTTTTTATAAAAATTACTCAAATCACAATTTTTATTACAAATATTAATATTTTTATAGTTAATTTTTTTAATTTTACAAAGAAATTAGTTTATATATCAGAAATAAATACATAAGTAGGCAAAGCATAGATGAAAGTTACTAAATATAGTGTACTTTCATTATTAACAAGTATTTAATAGGTGGTTAAATTTAAAAATAATAAGTAGCAAAGGTTGAAAATGATCTATACATCTCTTTAGAGTTAATCGTTCTAGAATTGAAAGTGATGTTTTGAGCAAGTTAGTAGATAGGATAACCCTTTGCACTCGAAATTACAGTACTTTTGAGTAAGAAGGATTTTTTTATACTCAAAAGTCACACTTTTGAGTACAAAGATTTTAATTAACTTTTAAAGATGAACAAATCTTTCATTAGCAAAACTACTGTACTTTGAAGCATGAAAATTTTTCTTATCTTCAAACTTGTTCGAACCATTATATTTAATTTCTTCAATGACGAATTATAAAGTGATTGATAAATTATCTTCAACTCTTGTCATTTCTCATTTTTTATTTCAATTATCCACTAAATACATGTTAATAATAAGAACACATCCTATTTAACAATTTTATCTATACTTTCCTCACTTATATATTCATTTCTCATGTACAAATGATCTAATTTGAAAATTAACAAAAAATTAACTATAAAAATGCTGACTGTTGTGATAAAAACTTGTGATTTGAGTAATTTTTATAAAAATAAGTAGGAAAAAAGGGTAAAATTATATGAAAACATAAAGATTTGAAATTTTAAAGAAGAAGAAAATGTTAAGAATAGAGTATTTGTTAAAAAGTGCTCATCAAGAATATTTTGATTCAAAAATAGTAAAAGTAGTTATTTTTTTAGTAAATTTTGTTATGCAAATATTTTTGAATTTTTAATATAAATAATGGGTATTTTTTGTTAAATCCCTAAAACGCAAGTTCGTTATACTTGCGAAAGTGCGCTCTCATAAAATATCAGCAAACCCAAACGAATCGTTGAATAAGGCCTTACAATTGTCCGGCCATTTTGGACCATGCATACTCTTGATGCTCCATTTTCTATAATACTTACAAGGCATTTTCCCATGCCATGCCATTCTTGTTTCTCTTAAACAAAACTTCATCTCTCCCTCTCGCTCTCCCCGTTGTGCCCCTTATCCTCACAGCTGTCCTCTAAAATACTCTCTAGCTGAAGCTGTGACGATGTCTTCAGCCGCAAAACCTATCTTCAAGCCCTTATCAATGGCCGACTTAACATCCTTGTTTGCTTTACCTTCTATCTTGACCACAACAAGAAAGTCACCACACCCATGTCTCCCAATACAACCCCCCAGACCCATCAACCTTCACCTTCCCCTCTCTCTATCTTCCCAAACTCTCTCTTTTAATCTTAACAAATCCACCCATTTCTATGCATTAACTACCTTCGTTTCCCAGACCTCGGATTGGGCCCGTCAAGAAGAAGACAACAACAACACCATCACTATTGAAGAACAAGAACGACGAAATGAAGAATCCCCTTGGGAAAATCAAGATACTTCTAATTGGGAACCTGAAGGCGAAGATACTGTAATTGAGGCAAATGAAATTCAAGGAGAGACTGGTGAAGATGTTTTCGAGGAAACGGAAGTAGAAGAGGAATTCGTGGAACCACCTGAGGAAGCTAAGTTGTTCGTCGGGAATTTGCCGTATGATGTTGATAGTCAAAAACTTGCTATGCTTTTTGAGAAGTCTGGAACTGTTGAGATTGCTGAGGTAAATTTTTGTATTCTGTCGAGTAATATTAGTTCTTGCTAATTTCGAACGGGGTTTCCATGTGTTGCTTTTGATGTATCTGCTTGCAGGTTATTTACAACCGGGAAACAGACCGGAGTCGTGGGTTTGGGTTCGTGACAATGAGTACTATTGAGGAAGCTGAGAAGGCTGTGGAAATGTTTCACAGATACGTAAGTTTGGTTATTTGTTTAGTTGAAACATTAACCTTTGGCATCTGTCAATAACTCAAATTAGTGGTTAGAAATTTTATCGTACTGTCGGTATTGCAGATATCAGAAAATTAGGATAAGGGAATAATTACTGCTTGATTTATAGTTGTTGACGGATTCAATTTTAAACTAAGAGAGCTTAAATAATTTTATATTGTACCTTTTTTTTAGAACCTAGCTTAAAGGAGTTAGCATAAAAATTGCTTGGTATTGGAGTAGATATATTTTCTGTGCCCCTTTAGAATATTTATATCCTGTGTCTATGTGTTATCCCTTGGCGGGTTGATGGTTGATTGTTTGTGCATTAGCTTAATTGTTTAAACATTCTAAAGTTTTTTATTGGTGTTCATCGCATCTTCTTTAAATAATCTACTGTCTACATGTTTCTTGGTGCTTTCTTATTTTCCCCTTGCTAACCATGACATATTGTTGGACCAGTCAGATGGATTTCCAGGTGCATGATTAATTAGAACCTGCCTTGCCCTTGGACACGAAGTGCTTTCTCTCCTGTTGATTTGACTATTTTTCCTGCTTTTAATCTTTCCAGATATGTATTCCTAAGAATCATCGACTATAATAATTAATATTATGGTATAGAAGTGTATTTAATAGACCAAGTACTGCTACCTCCAAATATACAAATATGCAAAAATTTAATGGCAATTTGCCTTCCTCTAATGTTTTAGCTTGGATTTAGATTAGATTTTCGCGTACATGGCAGTAGGCTTGTGTTTTTTATTTGTAAAAGCTGTGTTTGGATTGTGTAATGAAACTTTTACAACAATTTGTTCATATTTCCTTCATATCGTGGTTCAATATTAGTGCTTAAAAGATATAGAATTAAATAGTTTCTATCCATCAGTTTAACTTTTCGGTGCAAAATTTCCTTGGTTCTTAATTTTGACTACAAGGATTACTTGAGTTGTCCGTATACCATTATTTATTATCTTCATTTGGCTAGAAATCATGGTATACGGACAACTCTAGGTAGAAGGTTTTCTGAATATCCATTTGGAAAGGTCTCCTATAGATTTACTCCAGATTGCATATCCAATTTTGCACGTAAAAGCTGAGACTGATTTTTATATGATGATAACAGTAAGTGCATGAAAGATCAGCCGGCATAAATGACTTAATAAATCCATTTGATCATGCACGAAATACACTCAAAGCATAGGTTATTGTTCTTACTAAATTGCTTTTTTGAACAGGATCTAGATGGAAGGCTTTTGACGGTAAATAAGGCTGCTCCAAGAGGAACTGAACCAGAACGCCCCACTCGTGCGTTTGAACCTGGTTTTAGAATCTATGTAGGCAATCTTCCATGGGAAGTGGATAATGCTCGTCTGGAGCAAGTTTTTAGTGAACATGGTAAAGTGCTGAATGCTCGGGTAGTTTATGACAGGGAGAGTGGTCGTTCACGAGGTTTTGGGTTTGTAAACATGTCTAGTGAGACTGAATTGAATGATGCCATTGCTGCTCTTGATGGACAGGTATTACAAGAGTGTTTTCCCTCTGTTTGATTGAGTAAATTTCGAAGTTCAAATACATTTTAGTCAGTTTTGTTCAAAGGGCAAAAAGAACAAAAGCTGAAAACAAGTTTTATTGAAGCTTGTGGAATTTGGTATGGATTACAGTTGATAATGAATAGAAAAAAATACATTTTATTGAAAAATAACGGGACTCAATTTTTTTTTCTGGATTCTTGTCTGTTCATAGCTATATCGATTGATTTTTGCAGAATCTGGACGGAAGGGCTATCAGAGTAAATGTCGCTGAGGAAAGACGAAGGCAGGGGTTCCTTTTGACCTGAGCTGGCATAATACACATGCAAGGTCTGCTAGTGCACGTGTTTTTTCCTCCTCCTGTTTTCATCCTCTTTGCTATTTTTTTATCAACTTTTGGAAGGAGATTATTTTGTTGAGGCTATGCCAGCCAGTTTTATTGAAAGTTTCCGTATATAGTTAAAAGCAGAGATCTTCTCATTTTAGATTTTTGAAATTTGTTCTCAACTAGGGAAAGTTTTGAAAATCATGATCAACTGAGGCAATTTACAGAGGTATTATTTTCAGTGTTGATCTTGAGCCAGTACTATTTTATTATGCTCTCCCCGAAATAAATTAAAAGGAAAAAGAAAAGTTCTGTCCAAGACTGTTTTGATTGTCAAGCTTCACTAGGGCTAAGACTGCCAGCCACTTAATTGATCTTCACTGGATGGCTTTTGATGCTGATTTGATTTAAATTGTTCCCACTCTTACTTTTTATGTCAGTAGGGCATTCTTTTTTAATCTTTGAAGTTATGAATAACTATCTTTTGCCACCAAGTCTTCGGTTAAAGGCAAAAGAGTCTTTATTTATAACTGCGTGACATTAAAAGTGTAGTAGTGAAAATGGTAAGCAGTATCGTATAGCCTCCATTAATAATTCGTTCACAGTTCTGTTATTTATTCTTTGACGCTTTGGACCGTTTGCCACGGTCGTACAAGAACTAAGCAGGAAAAGCAGAGCTCAAACCTAGATCTTTGCATAGCCACGCTGGGAGTGTGATGACTTTAAGATTACGAATAGCAAGTTGGACGGCTGCGTTTCGCGAGTTGGCATGGAACTGATGCATTAGATTCGAGATGGGTATCTTGAGCTAGAGACATGGGCTTCAGGATTGTTGTGCTCTTTAATTTTTTATTCATCAGCTAGCTTTACAAGAGGCTCTTATAGTACGAAAAAGAAGTGTAGTATAACACATACAGTGTGGATGAAATACGCAATTTATAAAGTGGTTGACGAAAAATCCCCATGCCTGGTAAAAGAGATTTTGTTTGGCATTGTCTTTCTGCGATTTAAAATCGGTAGTTGTCAGGAGATCCAGAGTTTAAACCCTAAGCTCGGATGGGACTGAAATGAAGTATATATTTCTTTTAACATTTAAAAGATTTTAAAAAATACAAATAATGTTAGTATAAAGTACAGCAAATGCTTGACTATATGAATAACAACTTGACGCCTAATGCTATGCGTAGACAATCGATCGTGCACTAATCACTTGTACAACAGATGTGTCGTCCGCGTGTAAACTTACTTTTATAAACTACGCCTTTCTGTTTCATGACCATCAGTTTATTGTATGACCAAACTATGCGGCATCTGGGTGCGAAAAGATCAACATTTTATTATGTGCAAGGAAAACAAGACTAACCCAAGCATAAGCATTTACAAGGAAAGGGGCAAGTCTTGTGAATTGACATAAACTGATGTAATGCATAGTACAAGTAGCATATTATATATACAAAAACACAAATCAGTTTGAGAGACTGACCGGCAGCCAACCAGACACACGCAACAAATGACAGTCTTGTTATTTACATTAATAGCCTCGCAACTGGGCGTCTCGACTGGTCAAAGGAACATAGCGGACAGAAGTTTCACTACGAACACTAATAGAACCATCTAGTTTCTTGTCAATTACCTTCAGATCCTGGAATATGTTCCCAACTGGGATTACCATTCTGCCTCCAGGCTTCAATTGGTCAATAAGTGGTTGTGGGATTACTGGTGCTGCTGCCCCAACATGTATGGCATCATATGGCGCAAACTCTGGCCAACCTTCTCTTCCATCTATCATTTGGATATAATATACTTGTATATTAGTATCCAACAAGCAGTAATAAACCAAAGCTAGCAACTTCCTGTTTGCAAGTAAACTGAAGATGGATGATCAAATCACCTACATAGTATGAGCTGATATAGCCTAGTAACTGGATGTAATATGATATTTAATACTATACACATACTTTTCTGCAATGGAAATACAAGCATGAAACTAAATCACTGAAGAAAATTTTAAGTTCACAAAGACATACCACCAACATGCACCGAGAGAGAACCGTCTTTCAATAATCCAGCTGCTGCACTTTTTTCAATATTCTTGATGGAAAAAGCCACCAACTCAGGAATGTGCTCCACACCCACAGCACGACCTTGCGGTCCAACCATCAAACCAAAGCATGCCGTCAAATACCCAGTTCCTACAGAAAAGAAGGCACAAAAGGGATTTTCAAAATCTTTGTTTCGCATATCTGAAAACCACAAGGTAATTTATCACTCTTGACTAGCATGATATCCCACGTTGTGCTATAGCTAATTCGCAGAAAATCTAGAAAAATAAAAATAAAATACGATGTAAATGGCCCAAGATAGTGGGTGCTCCTTATTTAGTACCCACCTTAATCTAATCATTTGCCGAGTCAATGAAAAAACATAAATCAACCAAAATTTGATAAACTCAAAAATTTCATTATTATGATATAATATTGCAGTCCAGAAACCAGATAAGAAATTAAGAACAAATAATAGTGTTGGTGACACTAAATAACAGCAAAAAAACACCTGAACCAACATCTAGAGCGCGCATGCCAGGTTGCAAATTATCCTCCAATAATTGAAGGCATGTTGCATGCATATGAGGTGCAGATATAGTGGCATTATAACCTATCGCCATTGGGCTGTCAACATAAGGTGGGGCCCCATGCGGTACAAACAAAGCTCTATCAATAGTTCCCATCACTTCAGCTACCTTCTTTGATGTAATCACTCCATAGTGCTGCAAATGCTCCACCATTGCTTTATTCTTGTTGATGCTACTTCCTCTCCAGAATCGCTGTGAATTATGAAAGATCAGTTTCAATACAATATAATCACTATGTGAATCATCAATAATTGACAGCCTTAGCAAAGCCAAATGGGAAGAAACCCACTGGCTATATGGCGAGAAATACATAAACAAAACAAAGCAAGACTTGAGACCTTCAACCAAAAGTTGCTGCGGCATACAATGCCTGTGCCAGCATGGCCATAACCACAGCAATTTACAAGGAAAAATCCACAAAGATGCAACAACCTCTGTCAGCACAATTGAACTTGAAATTTTCAATGTAGAATTCTTGTTGTGCATTGCCTCCACTTTAGGTGTTGTTATGAGCTGAATTCATGGATCTAAGGCAACTGGGCACATGCATGATTGATTATCATCGTTATAGATGATGAAACAAGTGCCAACTCAGATGGTCAGTATTAAACAGTATTCCCACACAACTTGCAATAACATTCCCTTAAAATACAGGCATCAAAAATCTCAAACAAGATACTCATCCAAGGTGAAGCTTCCTAGTGACAACAAGAGAAGTAACCTTCATAGGCAACTATATCTCAGAATCCAAAATGAACAAAACTATTGCTAATTAACAAAAGATCAAATTGAACCATGGGTAACTGTATTACCCACACTTCCTTAAAGCATTAGTACTGAATAAAGTTTTGAGTACATACTCAGTCTATTGATTATTTTCTCAGCTCATAAGAAGCATATAGAGCTAATTTTCATAAACTGATATTAACTTCCACCTTTGGATTTGCAAGGGTTGATATGGTCATGCACTTTAGAGTCTACACTATCTTTTACTTTTGTTAATATAGAAACAAGAAACTGTTTTTTTAGAGGGGCTGTTCACTATATATTTCCTCTAGAAGCTTCCACTCATACCCAAAGCGTTTCCTGGCAGGTTGTTGACTATTTTGGACAGCTACAAAATCTGGCTGAAGTATCATAAATTCATATGGTGTCATTGAATTCAATGCACCGGCAGCACAATTTTAAAGACAATATGCACCATCGAATAACCTCAAAAAAACACAATTTTGTTGCTGCTGCAAACTAAAATGTAAATCATTGAATCTGAAGATTAACATTATCAAACACTGAACAATACACCGTCGGAACAGATCAGATATAAAATGTTGAGGGACATTTCAGCAAAAAAATAAAAATTAAAAAAAATCCTATCATCCATCTATTTTTTAGGCAAGCGTCAAATAAGAACATAAGCAAGACTATAAAGATTCAATAGTTTCGTGAAAAAACAAAAAACTTCAACACTCCAAAGCAATCTCTAAGGTCAATCAATTGTTTCACATCATCTTCCATTCTGTACAATCTAAATAGCATCTAAAACAAAACCCACATTCAGCTTCGTAAAAAATTGGAACTGGATATAATCCTATGTCAATATCACAGTAAATAAATCCTATAACATGAAAAGCGTCCAACAGTATTCTCCTGCGTCCTTAACCACCAAATCAGAGTAAAACAAGGAAAAGATTTTTTATACTTACTTCCATCCTGAAAAACGGACAGTTCCCCGTCAGTATACGGTTGAGGTTATTTGGCAGATGAAAAGAAGAAAATAACGAGAGAGGTAACAAGGGAGAACGATGATGAAGAATAAGAGTGAAGGTAAGTAAGTGCTTAAGACTGGGCACATAATAGTAGCGGCAACCATACGCTAGTACTTGACAGTGAATCATATCGGCATATAGGTAACTTTAACCTTTTTAGCCCTTTATTATTTATTTTTTTTCGAGCTCCTTCTCACACATTCTGTTCAGCATTATCTTACACAGTCACATACAGAGTAACACGTGTCTGCTCGCTTACACACGTGTTTTTTTGGTCGGGGTGCTCTTAGGAGTGGGAGACTTCGATTATGATATACATTAAATCAGGGCATGTAGTCTGATTCATAGCAAGTAAAATATATGATAATAATTTGTATTCTCCATGAAAATGTTATAAATTTTGTAATAGTTTTCTAAAATAACAACGATGATTTTATTGCTATATCTAAAGATCTTTTAAACGAATATTATCTTTAAAAAATAAAAAACGAATATTGTGACATCTATTCTTATCAATCTTTTAAAATATTAATAATATTTGTATTCATAATCAATAATAAAATTAAAATTTGTATTTAAAACCTTAAAATAATATTTATTCTTATATATTTTCTAAAATGTTACATATATTTGTATTTGGAACGATTAATAATATTAAATTGATATTTGTGAATATTCGATTTAATTTTAATACATTTTAATTTTTGTAATTAATTATTCAACAATGTTAATCTTTGTACTATATATTTCTCACAGTCTCTAATTATTTTTTATATTTTAGTTATTTTTATTAATATTATAATTATTGTAATTTTGATAAACAAATTAAAAATTTAATATAATATATAATATTTATGTAGAAATTATTAACATAAGCATCAAAAGTTTATCAAAAATAGCAACTAAACCCAAGATTATGGGCCCTTTAGTATATCTTTCGAAGAAGAGTTTTCGGAGTAGAGTTTGTATAAGTAGCTTTTTGAAATAGAGATTTTAAATAAAAAATAAATAAATATGAGTTGTTTGGTTATTATTAATAGCTTGTAATAAAAATTGTATAATTATTTTAATAGATAAGTTTTTTAAAATAATAATTTAGAAAAAAAATTAAAAATTATGTTAAGAGATAAATAAAATAAAATTTTAAAAATAAAACGACAACATTTAAAATAATTTAATTTTAAAAAAAAAAAGACTAAAAGAACTCTAATACCAAAAGTATAAAAATTGCAATTTATTTCAATGGAAAAAATAGTCTTTTTGATCACTAAATAATACAAATATTTTTATAAAGACTTTTGACATTAAAAAAAAAAAAAAATTCTTGGACCAATAAAAAAATAAAAACAAAAGACATTTAGTAATCCTATTTATATTCTTTAGTAAGCTAAATAATGGTGGATGCAATTTTTTTTTAAAATATTAATATATTATAATTAAGTATAAACTAATTTATTTATAATTAAAAATTAGCTGATAGTGTGGATAAAGGTGTATTAGTTAATAACTTTTTAAAATACTTAGTTGGTATTCCAATAATTTAAAATTTTTATTGGAGTCATAATCATCAATTAAATCATGCATGCACATTATTAAAAATAAAAAATAAAATAATTCAATAAGTTTTTAATTTTGTAATTTATTTTCTAAAAGATAATCTAATCAATTAAGAATTTATTTTTGGTCGTATCAAGTCTTATTTCTTCTATTATTAAACACATTTCTTTCAGCATTTCTATTTCAAAAAAAATAATATTATCCGTTGATATGATCTCAAAATCAAATGAAGACCGCTACAGGACAATTGTTTACATATCCTAGTGATGCTTGTTCTCTTGCTTATTCTTTTCTTTTTCTTTTTCTACAAGTCAAAAGAATTTGATTGTTACACCCAAGCAACTACTTTTCCGCATACTAGCTAATATGGATCACATGGCAGTTCAATCATTTTACGTATTGATTAGTGGTATATTTAATTCAATCTGTGATAGTTAAATCTTTGATTCCCCACATCCAAGTTTGTCATATGATTACTAGTAATTTATTCACGCCAAAAATTCAAGAAGCTTAATAAATTGAGCTGATCTACTCAATCTATTTCCAACAAGTCCCATTTCTAAGCATATTTTAACTTATCCTACTATATATGTTTCATTAGTTCTGTGGATTTCGCCTTTGGCTTTGTTTAGACCCCGTTGCAATTAAAGAATCTCGGCAATCATTCCTAAATTTATTCCATCCTCTCACAACTATATAAATAGCGGTATTGCGTAACCGGAAAACAACACAAGAGTCACATTACACAGAAATTATGTTTCAAAAATACAGGAAGTCATGACTCGTAGTGAGCGGAGGATGTTCTCAACATCCGATGATAGTGCAATGATGAAGAAAGTTCAGGCCACCCATGCTCATGACAGTCGTGAAATTGATGTCAGACCCATTCTCAAAATCACTGACGACATTTTGCTTCATGCTACTCCTACCGTTGATGGAGTAATCAATGCATCACTTAATTATTCCATTTCCTTGCTCTGATTATAATTATATGCTTAGCTATATATTGGCCTAATTATAACTATATGTTTTGTGATTTTTTGTAGGGAACTCAAGAGCAAATGGACACGTTGGAGGACAATGCCTACATGGCTGCTTCTGAAGACATCCTTTAAGCACTGTCTTGTATAATACACAAGATCTCCTGCGAGGTGGGCAATTTGATTATACATGAATATATTGACGTTGTTGGAGTGTGATCCTTAATCACATTCGAAGGAAGGATCAATAACTGATGGAGAATTGATGTTTCCAAACCTGAAGCCTAAAGGAAGCTGAGGTGAAAAGCTAGAGCTGGAAACATTTGAAGGAGTGACTGGCATCTGGTGAAGGGTTGCCTGATGAGGAGCCAAATCAGTTCAGAAATCAGTCAAGAGTTTGCTATTTAGTTAGGCTATTGGAACTTAGCTGTCAGGAATTGAAAAGTGACAGTGTATATATATAAGGCTGTCTTGTATTCTTGTTGTAACAGACTTTGATTGAAAAAGGGAATACAGAAAAATTCTCTGAAAATTCAATTCTTGTTTTTTGCTTCTTTAAGGTTCCATGTTTGTTTCAGTGTTATGGTAATTGATTACTTGTTCTGTAAAACTAAGTAGAAGATTGAATTGCTCTGTTGAAGGTTTGAGTGGCTCGGGAATTTCTTCTGTTCTTGGCGGTTGGTGATTGTAGTCACGAGTATTATTGGATTTGGATGTATCAATACCGTTTCTAACATTTTTTCAGGTGACATCCCATTACAGTTTGTTTGTGTGGTTAAGAGTAAAAGTTTCTGCTGCTTACAAATATGCTAAGAAAGGCATTCAAAAGTCATAAAATGGTTAAAAAAAAAAGCTCTGGCGTTAATTTATATGTGATAGGATATGAATAACCATAATATCCATGTTCCATAGCCTTTCTTCGTCCTCATCGATAACAAAAGTGTGTGCATGTATTTGCAGATATCATGCAATTGCACAGGAGGAAGAGATGCGCATGCAACCACCAAGGCTTTGTTCCACACTCTTTCGAAACATTCACGGGATGCAAAAATGGTGCCATCCTTGGCAGCTTTTGCATCAAATTATGGAGAATTCTGGCTTGTTGCCAGCTTTCCACTAAAAATTCACTTGCAAAATCTGTGGCTCTTCTTAAGGAACTGCCACACATTTTAGAGCATTATAACGTTTTATAGCCCCAATTTGATGCACTCAACAAACTCTTCCAGGCCATGTTGGATTTAACAAAGCGCGTTATTGAGTGCAGTTACCTTCTCAATAAATTTTAACGCACACACAAGCAATGTCCATTGCCATGGCTCATATTCCAGCAGCTGCCTATTGAACCATATGAAGTATCGTAGCTTGCGCTTCACAGATTACAAGCCACATAAGACGGAGAAACGAGTTAGTGGTCTACGATCACAACATGATCACCTTCCAAACACAAAATTTAGCAGTCTGTCACTCATTTCAGGTATACTGCATCAATCACTGAGGCACGGGAACTATCAAGCTTGGTTCGTAAGGTCAGCAGCATATATGAGCACCTCAAGAAGCAAATCACTGTTTGCCATCAACAAATTCGTGAGCCCTTAAAAATAAACAATTTGAAATTACAAAATTTTTCTTAATAGTATTTTGATAAGCTACGGGAATCTGATACCCTTTTGGAAAGGTTCAGTGGATCTAAAGAAGGAAAAAGGAATTCTTCTGATTCCTCCTTAAATTTATTATATATCCAAGTTTGTCCATAGTTACACATGTTTCATAAAGTATAAATGACACTTAATACAGGATGCAGATGAGAAGGGGCAAAAGGAAGTGGTGATGGTTTTTATCGGCTTTGTATTTCTCGATTCAGTATCTCAATCGCCACTTTAATTATCGAGGTAACCCAATTTTGGCATTTCAAAAATAAGTATATTAGATGGGATAAGTTGATATATTTTTCAAAGAATAGCTTGAGCGTTCCATCACATTAAGAGGCATTATGTCTTACAGACTGTAAGCATTTATTGTATCATCTTAGCCCGACATAAGAGAGTGGTGAAAAGATGTGCCAGATGACCATACCTTACTCTGTCTAATCAGGCTCTCGTTTTTTGATGCTCGCACGTGTAAATGTCTTATAAATAGTAAAATTGCTACATGAAGAGAGAATTTTTTAAATCTTTTTCAACTTTGTAAGAGAAAAAGGAAGTTCAACTAACAAAGATCAGTCCTCCTTCATAAATATTTCCTAGACCTAGCATCCCAAATTGATAAATTACTTAAACACTCCTAATTTGTTTCTCTTTGACTTGGCCATAGATGATCTACTGACTTGAGTTTTAGAGTTTATTTGTTTTTAATCCAGCTTCACTCCTAGCTCATTTTTTTTTAATTTTAGATAATCCTTGAGAGCCCTTTTTAGGAGCCTTTACATCAATCATAACAGTAAAATTTGTATGGGGTACTAAGTTTTTCGTTCCTAAAACATTTAGGCATTAACAGTTGGCACCGTCTGTGAGAATCGAGCTAAAAGCTTGAACAAGGAGTTCGGAAAGTATTTCATGCGAACATGATGGGAAATACTCGCAGTCGTCTCTCTAAGAAAGTGTAGAAAGAAAAAGCCGAGAATT